>NDFZ01005455.1:142926-276211 GCA_002192655.3 Mamestra configurata
CCGCTAGGGCCAGAGCCTGCCAGGGTTGCGGAATTTGTTCGAAAGAGTCACCGCGGCCCTGGAACGCAAAGGGCTTTAGAAGGAACACGGATGGGTTTTAGTCAGTAAGAGTCTGACACGCCCTTCCGCTCCACCCAGAGCGGAAGAAGTCATTTGATGATTACCAAACCCTAAAAAAAAAAAAATGGCCGCCGCTACACAACAAACGCTAACAACTCCCTCAATATGGGTTTCAAATGAAAGAAGATAATAATTATGTAGATAATGAACTAAAAGCTAAAAAAATAATCGGTAGATCCTAGGTACAAGGTAACACAGCATTTATTAGGTCTAACCAAAGATATCCAAGTAAAAAAAAATGATTTAAGTGATTTTATTTTGGACTAAAATAATACATTTTTCGGCACACTAGAATAAACACATCCAGTATGGGTGGGTACTTGATGTAGTCACGTGCGCCTGCACATTTGTAGTATCAGAATTATGAAATAACAAAGACATGGATGTGCACACACAATAGTCTGAAGAAGGCGCAGATATTTATCGGCTATCACTCATTATAATATTTGGCATAGTCAAACACATTAGCACTGCAAAGCCATAACTAGAAAAAAAAAATAGCAATAACATAGAATAACGTGACCACCTCTTTTTTAAGGATGGGAAATCATCAAATTACTCCTTCCACGAAGCGGAAGGGAGTGTCAGTCAGATTCGTACTGACTAAAACCCAACCGTGTTCCTCCTAATGCCCTTTATGTTCCAGGGCCGCGGTGACTGTGTCAAACAAATTGCGCAACCCTGACAGGCACTGGCCCTACCGGGACCCCGTCTGCTGTGCTGACATATCTTTCAGATACGCGTGTCACACAACGCGCCGTCGACTCGGGCCTGGTTCTTTTCGGACGGCGAACCACCCAACGCTCGCCGTCCGCAGGCCCGGCCTAAGGTGGCCGGAAATGGCCCCGCGACTCTCGACGCCCGAGGCGTCTCCTTCTGTTGCAGCGCACTAGGACCACAAAACAAAATGCTAATAACAGGAGTCATTCTTCATCGTGCGTTGATATGTTTCATATGTTATAGTATGCTTAGATAGCTCCATCATGACGCATTTGTTGGTTTCTGCGTTATTAGCTTCAAAAAAACTAAATTATCCTTATTATACGGTTCATTTTTCCTTGAATTGGAACGGCAATATACACCAACATGATAGACAGACAGTTGACAGTTTCATCTGCTGTTATTTTACATATATCCTGCAATACTGGTTTGGTCACCCACCGACCTTTTGGGTAGCGTCCTCCATAGTTCCATCAGTTTATTCCATATTCGTCATGCATTCGACAACATCGCGAAATATGCGGGACATCTTCTTATATATGTAATTCTCGTGTCACAATGTAAGTTACCATACTCCTCCGAAACGGCTGGACCGATTTTTATGAAATTTTATATACATATTCAGTAGGTCTGAGAATTGGGTAGAGTTAAAGGTTGTCCACCCCTAACATTTAATTTTATGTTTTGGTAATTTTTTTTTTATAATGTGGCATTTAACAATACATACAACCCTAAATGTTCACCCTTCTATCACCAACCCCTATTTTTAATAGCGATGTTAGGGCTTTAATTATTATCTAATCTCGGCGGTCGATAATTGATAATTTACCACTCGATCAGTTCTTGACTATTTATTAGAAAAATAAATAGAATTGTAAAAATGTTAAGTGTTGGGAAGGCTATTTATTGAGGGAGGCTTCAGGCTATATAACATCACGCTACGGCCAATAGGAGCCGAGCATTCATGAAAAATGTGACGCAGACGAAGTTGTGTGGGTCAGCTAGTAATTATATATATGGCACATCGTCACACACGTAATCGATGAAATCTTCAAAATCCGTTTTCTAAAATATATTCTTGTTTTCAACAATTATTTTATTACACGCCAAAGTCATTTTGACCTTGATTTCGAGTCAGAGTCACGCACAGTGGTTCAACATCAGGACTAAGTGCGGAAACCATACCCCAATACATAGATAGATAGAGTCAGAGTTTGTTCATGAGAGTTCCCTGAAATGACAAGCACCAGGTGGCAGCACTGAGGCGTCAGGTCCAGGCAATTGTCAAATAGCTAATGTTTTCTGACATTTGTTAAATTGACAAAAAGTCATGTTTACGTCAAAGTCACTTTTTCAAGGAAAAGGTCCTCTCGCCTCTGTGGCGCCAACCGGTAGCTTAATTTTTCCAGGTTGATGTCGAGACGCGTCAATGAGGGTTCTCACTGACTCAACTCCAGCACGAGAATTTATGCCGAGCTTTCATTGACGTTTTCGTGCTCGAGTTGGAGTAGGTTGGAGTACACATGACTGTCGGGAGGACACGGCACGGCATACGCTGGCAGAGTGTGCAGCTCGGGAGGAGCCGCGCCGTGCCCTCATCTCTGTTGTAGGCAGAGACCTCTCGCTGCCGGCCGTAGTTAATGCTATGGTCGGCGATAAGGAGTCCTGGGACGCGGTGGTCTCCTTCTGCAAGACAGTTATCGCGCAGAAGGAGGCTGCGGAAAGGGAGAGGGAGATCACGACCGCTCTCCCGGCCCGCAGAAGGCGCATCGGGCGTCGGAGGAGGGCATACGCTGCCCTCTTCCGGCCCCATTAACTGGCTCCAGGAGCGGCGGACTTGGGGATGTCCGTCGTCCCCCATTCATCCGGACCCGAGGTGGTGGCGCGTGGTGTTCCCGTGCGCCCCTCTTTGACGTAGCGAGGGGAGTTAAACACCTCACTCCCCTCGCCGACGCGAGGTGGCCCGCAGCGGCGGGCCGGCACCAGCCGGGGATTGCGGAAGTCGCATACGTTCCCGCGATCCCCGGCGTAGGTGGGAGATGGAACACCGGGGTGGTTTTACTCAGTAAGAGTCTGACAGACCCCTCCACCCGCCCCAGGGTGGAGGATTTCCATGAGGATTTCCCCCCGACATCAAAAAAATAATAAGGTTGGAGTATACGTTCTGGAATATGGACCTTAATCTAAAAGGATTGATCTATCTTGATTGAACGCAGGCAAACTTAGCAATTCTTTAGTTAAGTGGGTATTATGATGATCTTCATTAATCCAAAGCTAAAGATGACGTTAAATAACAATTTCATGGTCTTGGTAAGAGTCCGATAAGTTTATTCAGCTGAGTGTATAAGGTACCTATAGTTGATAGATGTATTTTAGTCATGAGGAAAACTTTGTACGGGCTAACTGGCTTATTATTTTCAGGTTTGAGTTTCCTGCATGTGTTGTACTCTGTTGTTTCAAAGCACAAGATAAATTTGAAACTTATATTGTTTTGGGAAATCTTCAAAACGTAAATAACGCTATAGTAAAGAGAAGTATTCACAACATATTATTTACAGCTAACCTACAGGAAATCATTGGGCATCAAAAATGTATGCACGTGGCGGTCAATGGGAATAGTGTCCAGAACACTGGCAGCATTGCCACGTTGAATGGCAATGCTGTTGTTATGGCCGAATAAAGTAAGATTTGGTTCATAAGCTTAAAACATTAAATTTATAATTTGAATCATCTCTATATAAGCAATTGATAGCCTTGGAAAGAAAAGTTACGCATATCGTATACTGTATACAAGAAGAGCGGAACTACCTTTTTTTTTTTTTAAGGATGGGAAATCATCAAATGACTTCTTCCGCTCTGGGTGGACCGGAAGGGCGTGTCAGACTCTTACTGACTAAAACCCATCCGTGTGCCTTCTAAAGCCCTTTGCGTTCCAGGGCCGCGGTGACTCTTTCGAACAAATTCCGCAACCCTGGCAGGCTCTGGCCCTAGCGGGCCCCGTCTTTTCTGCTGACATCTCTTTGAGGCGCGCGTGAAACACTACGCGCCATCGACCCGGGCCTGGCAGTGATCGGACAGCAAGCCACCCAACGCTCGCCGTCCGCAGGCCCGCGCCTACGGTGGCCGGGGATCGCCCTGCGACTCCCGACGCCCGGGGCGTCTTCTCCTGNGCATACGCTGCCCTCTTCCGGCCCCATTAACTGGCTCCAGGAGCGGCGGACTTGGGGATGTCCGTCGTCCCCCATTCATCCGGACCCGAGGTGGTGGCGCGTGGTGTTCCCGTGCGCCCCTCTTTGACGTAGCGAGGGGAGTTAAACACCTCACTCCCCTCGCCGACGCGAGGTGGCCCGCAGCGGCGGGCCGGCACCAGCCGGGGATTGCGGAAGTCGCATACGTTCCCGCGATCCCCGGCGTAGGTGGGAGATGGAACACCGGGGTGGTTTTACTCAGTAAGAGTCTGACAGACCCCTCCACCCGCCCCAGGGTGGAGGATTTCCATGAGGATTTCCCCCCGACATCAAAAAAATAATAAGGTTGGAGTATACGTTCTGGAATATGGACCTTAATCTAAAAGGATTGATCTATCTTGATTGAACGCAGGCAAACTTAGCAATTCTTTAGTTAAGTGGGTATTATGATGATCTTCATTAATCCAAAGCTAAAGATGACGTTAAATAACAATTTCATGGTCTTGGTAAGAGTCCGATAAGTTTATTCAGCTGAGTGTATAAGGTACCTATAGTTGATAGATGTATTTTAGTCATGAGGAAAACTTTGTACGGGCTAACTGGCTTATTATTTTCAGGTTTGAGTTTCCTGCATGTGTTGTACTCTGTTGTTTCAAAGCACAAGATAAATTTGAAACTTATATTGTTTTGGGAAATCTTCAAAACGTAAATAACGCTATAGTAAAGAGAAGTATTCACAACATATTATTTACAGCTAACCTACAGGAAATCATTGGGCATCAAAAATGTATGCACGTGGCGGTCAATGGGAATAGTGTCCAGAACACTGGCAGCATTGCCACGTTGAATGGCAATGCTGTTGTTATGGCCGAATAAAGTAAGATTTGGTTCATAAGCTTAAAACATTAAATTTATAATTTGAATCATCTCTATATAAGCAATTGATAGCCTTGGAAAGAAAAGTTACGCATATCGTATACTGTATACAAGAAGAGCGGAACTACCTTTTTTTTTTTTTAAGGATGGGAAATCATCAAATGACTTCTTCCGCTCTGGGTGGACCGGAAGGGCGTGTCAGACTCTTACTGACTAAAACCCATCCGTGTGCCTTCTAAAGCCCTTTGCGTTCCAGGGCCGCGGTGACTCTTTCGAACAAATTCCGCAACCCTGGCAGGCTCTGGCCCTAGCGGGCCCCGTCTTTTCTGCTGACATCTCTTTGAGGCGCGCGTGAAACACTACGCGCCATCGACCCGGGCCTGGCAGTGATCGGACAGCAAGCCACCCAACGCTCGCCGTCCGCAGGCCCGCGCCTACGGTGGCCGGGGATCGCCCTGCGACTCCCGACGCCCGGGGCGTCTTCTCCTGAGCGGAACTACCTACCACAGGCATTTTTTTACTCAAAAAGTAGTATTTAATATTGTATTGTAACTACATAAATTGATGAAATAATCATTTATTTTTTTTAGTCTTAGACTGACGTGTTATTAGGCTTGTGGTTTGAATTGATTGTTTAACAATTTCTGTTATCAAAACTAATTTAACTGTTGATACGGTTTGGATAGCTGTCTTCTATTCGTTTTCTGAGCATCAGTTTTCATCATTTTCACTTTACCGTAACATGATCATATCGACCGAAAAGGCCGCGCAAAGTGTGGTATTGGTGTAGTGTATCTTAGAACTAACGATCAATGCTAGATAATAAATTTCAAACAGGTCTACCGGTTTCTGGAATAAAGAGAACACAGAAGACAGTGTTATTTCTAATGAAGGCATGCTAACTCGTGTTACGCTAGGAGCACGCCTTACGTAGTGCCTAGACCAGGTTTATTGTGACAACTTCCTCACGCATAATTTCAAACGTCAAATATCGTGTGAAGTGCGTAGATTAGCCATTAAAGTACCATAAGAAACGAAATTAAGGAGAATGAAGACCAACAAAATTGATCCAAAGCTGTCAGTTCACAGACCATACTTAAAATTTTCACGTAAGGAAGCAAATTGGATTAATTAGTCTAACAAAATAAACGCAATACCTCTTAAGGTCAGATTCAAAGATCAACTTTTACTATGGGACCAAACCAGAACGCGAAAAAAAATCAGCTGTTCAGTACAATTTTGTCGAGTTATGCGCACAGAAATGAATGGGGTGTCGATTTTTTTTTCACGATTTTGAGTGTTGGTCCCATAGTAAAAGTTGTGCATAATGATGAGTACAATGTTCCCTTAAGAGGTATTGCGTTTATTCAGTTACACGTTGTATATAAAAACGTAATACATAAAACACCTGTATTCCTTGAAGTGTTAGGCAGAGGTGCGTACACCCACATATTGTCAATTATGTTTAAGCCCCATGCAGATTGGCGAGTCTATTTGTCTATTCCATAACACCTAGCATAAATTTAGACTCATGATTTGAGGATATACTGATGAAACGATAAGATCTCATGTTAGGTTGCACTGCCACAATCTAAATATCTTTAAACCTTTTTAGTAATATTTTAATTTTCCTTTTAAAATAATCCCTAGACTTACTTTGCAAAATTAAATCAAACTTTGAATAGGCTAAATAAATCTCAAGCTCGGATTCTGTCTCAAATGAAAATTTGAGCTGAAAATTTGTTTGCGTCTGTGTTTCAGTTATTATTGTTTCGCATAAATATTTTGGTTACTGAAAATGTAAATCGTTTTATTATTATAATAGTATTATATGATTTGTATTAAAGTATTGATAGAGGTTTAGTGGTCTCAAATGCGATATTATGTTTAATATGGGTCGCGTAACTAGAAAATGAAGTGAATAAAATATTGACATTTAATATAGAATCTGATTGCGTTCTGTGGTGGTAATTCCTTACTACATATATTGAGATCTGGAATCACATTGATTCGACCATCTACCTCGTCTTCTCCCACTATGGCTTTCAGTCCAACAGGACGTACAAAAATTCCAGTATTTTCATTGGACCGACCGCCTCTCCTTTTTCTTTTTTTTATGGATGGGAAATTATCAATTGATTACTTCTACTCTGAGTTGAGCCGAAGGGTGGTGACTCTTTCAAATAAATTCCGCAACAGCGACTCCCTCCTATCGCCAAAAACCAGTCACTTACGAATTCAATTAGCAATTGCTGGAAGTCAGACTTTTGGGCTTCTACCAGTGACGATTTATTATTATAAAAGCTGCACAAAGGAAAGCCGGAATCAACAACTAAACGTGCTTTTCGAGGGACGGAGGGGTCTCGATTTAATTGGATTGTCAACCATCTGCGAACTGACCGACCTCGGTAAACGCAGGTTATTTTTTTTTTTGAATGGGTAATCATCAGATGACTCCTTCCACTCTGGACGGAGCGGAAAGGATTGTCAGACTCTTACTGACCAAAAACCATCCGTATTCCTCCAAATTTGCGTTCCAAGGCCGCGTCTGGAGCGAGGAGGCTTGGGAAGCGGTCACCTCCTTCTGCGAAGCAGTAATGCTAGCGAAGGAGGAGGCAGGCCGCGCGAGGGAAAGGCAAGGCCTTCGCCCCAACCGCCGCTGCAGGAGAAGACGCCCCGGCGCTGGGAGTCGCAGGGCGATCCCCGGCCACCGTAGGCGCGGGCCTGCGGACGGCGAGTGTTGGGTGGTTCGCTGTCCGATCACCACCAGGCCCGGGTCAATGGCGCGTTGTGTTTCACGCGCACCTCAAAGAGATGTCAGCATAGAAGTCTGACACGCCCTTCTGCTCCACCCAGAGCGGAAGAAGGTCATAAAAAAGGGCCCCGGTGAGTCTTTCGAACAAATCCGAATCAGTAAACGCACCTTACGATCGACCCGTTCGGCTGTTAATATTTTGCCAGGAGCCCGGGATGCTAAGACTTAGAAGATCAGAGAGTTTAGCAAAAGAAAATAATCACATTTTTAGGTTGGTTTCACAGCTGTCCAGGAGACCCGTACGGGCCACCCGTATGGACTCCCGGTACGGAGACACACGCGAAGCGCTAGAACATTGTTGCACAGCGATGCGGATTGGTCCGTACGCGACCAGCTCCGGGTAGAGCCCGTATAACCAATACATTGCCGTATCGTACCGAACCTTCGTTTCAGAGCACTGCGGGCGTTACCCCCAGCCTAAAAACCTTCACACTTTTCACGTTCACCATAACATAGCACCCTTATATACGTAACATACTTAAGTTACATACATTTACTGCCTTCATAATTGTAAAACGTGTACTTTTTATAGCCCACATAATCCTCAGCCATTACTCTTGATTTTATAAGCTATAACCTTGTTTCAAAGCCTTAGATTATTGAGATGGAAGATATACGTAGATGAACATCTTTAGGTACGTTACGAATTTATAAGGGGTTATGAAAACTCCATTTAGCGTTGTTTATTTTTTTACTTATTGGATCGCCTACAGAGGCTACACAATCACATGCATTTTAACATAGACAGGGAAAAATACAAGTGTGCGCTTCCAACTTTATCATAGTTTACATAATTCTCTTATTGTCTAGGTACAGACGCTACAAGCACATCAAGCTACAACAATCTATCAATATTGTTTAATAGATTTTCAACTTTATCACTAAAGCGTTAGGTTCTAGGTTGATTGGGAAAATTTGACAGTTTGACAATTTCGGGTTATTTGATGTGCTGGCGTCTGTACATCAAGTTTGATAAGAGCGAAACACTTAAAATAAATCAAAACACAATACACGAACTCAAAAGGAAAACAAAATGAAATGAAAAAGCAAACAATAACACAAATGAATAAAATCAACACAAACTAATTTTAAACAAATGCAAATAAAATANGAGGAGGCTTGGGAAGCGGTCACCTCCTTCTGCGAAGCAGTAATGCTAGCGAAGGAGGAGGCAGGCCGCGCGAGGGAAAGGCAAGGCCTTCGCCCCAACCGCCGCTGCAGGAGAAGACGCCCCGGCGCTGGGAGTCGCAGGGCGATCCCCGGCCACCGTAGGCGCGGGCCTGCGGACGGCGAGTGTTGGGTGGTTCGCTGTCCGATCACCACCAGGCCCGGGTCAATGGCGCGTTGTGTTTCACGCGCACCTCAAAGAGATGTCAGCATAGAAGTCTGACACGCCCTTCTGCTCCACCCAGAGCGGAAGAAGGTCATAAAAAAGGGCCCCGGTGAGTCTTTCGAACAAATCCGAATCAGTAAACGCACCTTACGATCGACCCGTTCGGCTGTTAATATTTTGCCAGGAGCCCGGGATGCTAAGACTTAGAAGATCAGAGAGTTTAGCAAAAGAAAATAATCACATTTTTAGGTTGGTTTCACAGCTGTCCAGGAGACCCGTACGGGCCACCCGTATGGACTCCCGGTACGGAGACACACGCGAAGCGCTAGAACATTGTTGCACAGCGATGCGGATTGGTCCGTACGCGACCAGCTCCGGGTAGAGCCCGTATAACCAATACATTGCCGTATCGTACCGAACCTTCGTTTCAGAGCACTGCGGGCGTTACCCCCAGCCTAAAAACCTTCACACTTTTCACGTTCACCATAACATAGCACCCTTATATACGTAACATACTTAAGTTACATACATTTACTGCCTTCATAATTGTAAAACGTGTACTTTTTATAGCCCACATAATCCTCAGCCATTACTCTTGATTTTATAAGCTATAACCTTGTTTCAAAGCCTTAGATTATTGAGATGGAAGATATACGTAGATGAACATCTTTAGGTACGTTACGAATTTATAAGGGGTTATGAAAACTCCATTTAGCGTTGTTTATTTTTTTACTTATTGGATCGCCTACAGAGGCTACACAATCACATGCATTTTAACATAGACAGGGAAAAATACAAGTGTGCGCTTCCAACTTTATCATAGTTTACATAATTCTCTTATTGTCTAGGTACAGACGCTACAAGCACATCAAGCTACAACAATCTATCAATATTGTTTAATAGATTTTCAACTTTATCACTAAAGCGTTAGGTTCTAGGTTGATTGGGAAAATTTGACAGTTTGACAATTTCGGGTTATTTGATGTGCTGGCGTCTGTACATCAAGTTTGATAAGAGCGAAACACTTAAAATAAATCAAAACACAATACACGAACTCAAAAGGAAAACAAAATGAAATGAAAAAGCAAACAATAACACAAATGAATAAAATCAACACAAACTAATTTTAAACAAATGCAAATAAAATAATAATTAAAGAACGTTAAAACACAGTAGGTACGTCATTCTCGGCAAGCAGACACTGCCCTAAATGAAACGTGTCGGATAATATAGGGCTGCTTAAAATCGACTCTACTAAATAAACTCTACCCGCTTGCAGGCATCGCACCACCTGCTGTACGAAGGGATGTCGCATGTGCGCAACAAAAAAAGGACTAGGAAACCGATTCCTGATATCTCCTGTACGGCCACATGTACTCTAAGCCCTTCGATCTACACCGGCGATCCCGAATATGAAACCCAAAAGGAGAACCAAACTGCGGACAGAGAAGTATCTACCACCTCAAAACTTTATAAAACCCTAAGAACAGTTGCCCCCAGGTCGTCAATTTCAATGGCCTATTTGGAAAGCGCTCGTTGGCGTACCCAGATAGGCCGCTGCAAGCACAACTTGGCGAAATGGGGTTTTATAGATCCGTCGGATACATGAGCCACATGTTAGAGTCCCCAAGTGCCCATTCACCAGTACTTTGGAGGATTTCATTAATGACACCTATGCTGCAATTAACTTAGCCACCTGATATAAAGAGTTAACCATAGAAAAGAAAGAACTATTATACAATGTCATTGTATAATAGTAGTGACGTAGTGACGTGTAAAGATATGCTGGGAAATGTTGGCGTGACAATTTAGACTTACGACGGATCGGTCAGAAAAGGCACCAAACTGGGACGAGTGAAAGGCTATGAGCCCTTTATATAGGATAATAAAAAACTAAGATATGACCCTAATCTCTTCAAAATTAGAGTGAACAGGCTTCTTCTGGGTAAGCTCGCTCCATCGTCCACTTTGTCTGTGTCATCTATGACCTAGACTGGAGTAGACAAAACCATTTCAAATAAAAAAAAAAATATATATATGTATATTTACGTGCATTTTTGTTTTGGTACCCGTGTCATCTTATTATTGAACCACTTTACCGTTACTGGGAGTTTGATATTGCTAAGTCACTTGGGTTTTTTCATTTGCAATAAATACTAGTTAGGAATTTAATTCCTGTAAATTATAAACCAACTTACCTAACTTGGTTTATAATATATTATATGTGTCACATTTTAGGCAAAAACCAAAGCTGCAAATTGAATTATATTTGAAGAAAAATGTATTGTTACTTCAATACTCGTCTCAAAATAAAAATTAAAAAAAACTAGGACCCCAACACACACGAGAGTAACATGTTACCTATTTTAAACTAACTTCAATGGAACCAAACCGTAAACCACTTTATCGCAGCACTTAAACTAGCTGGAAGATCAAACATTGTGGTTGAAGGGACCAGTAAAGTGATTTTCAAAAATCTTTTTAATAAGAATCTTAAATACATTTACAAATAAACATCAGACAACACACAGCCTTAATTGCATGCAGTATAGTACAAACATTTCAGTTGTTATAAAATCGAGTATTAAGGGTTTAGAAGACAGGGTGTTTTTACAATTATCTTGAAGTTGTCCCGTTTCTGTAGTGCATCGGAGATCTTTGCTCAGGGGCCCTACTATGAAGTCTTAAAATGATCATGATTCCGCTCTAAGAAAGAGACGGAGCTATACATAGCGAATAGCACTATCCCGTTTACATCATTCTGATGCACTTTGTGGAAATAATGGTAATGTAGAAATCTTATTCCTGGCTCTATCGTTTTCTGCGCAACCTGCCTGACACATTTTCTTCATTGTTAACCTTGTCCGGACAGGACCGGACTAACACATGAATTATACATGATGTTTCTAAAGTGTGTAGTAATTTTTAGGGGTGACGGTCAGTTTCTGCTAATTATTACTTTATTGTATACTAGCTTTTGCCCGTGACGTCCGCGCAGATTTAGTTGGTACTCCAGAAACTTCAACGCAATAATTTTAATTAAAACTATTTATAATAATTAATTAGTCAGCCATTTTTGCTGCTGATCCTGTGGTCTCAGGATCAGCACAACTGATGTGCCCTTCACTCCGTTGGGGCTGACTATAAAAAAAATCGATAGATCCGCTTCAATTATACCATTTTTAGATTGTTCATACCAATTTCCATGTAGATTGAAGCAAGCAATAATGTCATCCCTTAAAAACTTCATCACCGTTATTCACCCCTTTAGGAGTTTATTTTCGAAAATCCAAATACATGTTATTCTTACTTTTCATCAAAATCATTAATGCCATGTTTCAACGTCATCGGACCAAGCATTAATTTGGTATGATCTTTCCATATAAATTTAAAAACCTCATAAACCCCCATTGGGGGGTAGCTTCAAAATATTAATTATGTGATTACATTTTATTTATTTAGCTCAGTACTTGTACCAAGTTTAAGTTTATAAACTTTAAAAAATAAGATTCTTCCATACAAACTTGAAACTCCATCATCCCCATAACAACAAATAATAAAAATTAAATAAAAAATAAAAGTGAAACGTGCAAGAACCGTGTTTTTTTTCGGTTTCTGGTACGTAACCCTTTGTGTGAGAGTCTGACTCGCACTTGGTCGGTTTTTACTGCTTCTTGGATTTATTTTAGTTTGGTTTAGTGAAAAGCAAAAAATTCAGTCAAATTTTCTCAAGCAGGGTTGCTTGAGAAAATTACCTAAATACATTTGTTCAACTAAACGTTGATCTCCAAATTGATGCTCTCAGATCAACAATGAGTCCAAAAGGCCCTTAGACGTTCCCTTAAGCCCCTTTTATGGCGCGTGATAAAACATTGGTGCTTCAAACTGAGCATACTAAGGAGATTTTAAGTCGTTTCGTACGAACGTACGGATCTCAACAGTTTATGTGAGGGCTTCATTAAGTAGATCATGTCAAAGTGTAGGTTACTGTCAAGTCGTCATTGTCATAATGTTTAATTGTTTATTTAATACGTTAATTTGTTTTATGTTTTATAATAAGCTCAAAGATTTGGTTGGTTACTGTTTTAATACGTTAATTTGTTTCATGTTTTATAATCAGGTCCAATATTTGGCAGGTTACTGTTTTAATATGTTAATTTGTTTTATGTTTTATAATCAGGTCAAATATTTGGTTGGTTACTGTTTTAATACGTTAATTTGTTTTATGTTTTATAATTAGGTCAAAGATTTGGTTGCAGTTGTAATGTTGGGAATAAATATAAAGCAAATGGCACGTTCAAATAGGCCACGACGTTTTGATATAAATTAACTTCGTCGATTCTGAATAGTTATTATTTATTTTAATTTTAATTTTTTTTTATTTGGATGAATTTTGGCTCAGATGGAATAGTCCGGAATAGCCCATAGGCAGAGCCGCTGGTAGATGCTAGTGCTAGATAACATTTGGTGTGCCCTATGTAAATTTGGTATACGTAAACATAGTCATTAAAAGAAAACAAGGATTATTTCATCGGTAACATTAATCTTCATCTTCCTGGTCTATTAACGCCCGTTTTAGCATCAAAATGCTTTCGTTCCGAAGCAAACAATTTGTTTTCTATTTTTTTTAGGTCAGAGGAGCTCGTGACTAAATGTTAGCAGCCGCACGGATCGATTTCCAAGGTTAAGCAACGCTTGCCAAGGTCGGTATGTGAATGGGTGTGCAGCGGCATCTATACCAAAACATACTAACTAAACAACCGACGTTTTAGTGACCGCCAGATACGAACAAAAATACCCGATGCCTATCAGAGTTTACCGAGCGATTTGACCATAAACAACAGCCCAAATATCAACCAATGGGCAGTTGCCCACCAGACATAACACCGCCTAGTTGGAAGATCCTCCTTTTTCAATGGAGTTTTGCGGGATTTTACACCCCGTTCCGCACACCCTCTTTAGGTGTTGTAAACTAGCAATGTAATTTTGCATTTAATTGGTAACATTAACTTTAGTTTTTTTATGTCTGCAAAATTACTTTCAAGCTTAGTTCTGTTTTCTGTCTTCTTATTGACTTTTGATCCTAAGCATATACGAATGTGTTCTGTGTGGTGTCGGATTTAAAAGAATAGCACCATCCCATCACTTCCCGTGGGTGTCGTAAGAGGCGACTAAGGGACTCACTAAAGTATGGGCAGTAGCATTCTCTATACATTGCAACAGCTACACTGCGATTGCCAACCCGCCAAGCGTGGCGATTATGGCAACCCCCCCCCCGCTCTTTGGGGGAGGTCTATGTCCAGCAGTGGACGTCTTTCGGCTGATATGATGATGATGTACGAATATGTACCAAGTATGTTATAAACTTTTGCTTTATATTATCAGCATCTTTTATTTGATCTCGTCAAGCACGTAAAGCGGTTGGTCCCGGCTGTCATATGTAAATCTTTGGCAGTCGTTACGGATTATCAGAGGCCAAATAATCTGACACCTGACTGGCGAAGGAATACCGTATTACCGTAGATAGGCAGCCCCTCCGCATAAATCACTGGTATTTAGCTGAATTCGGTTTGACTGAAAACTCAGCCCAATATACGAGATAGTTTGGAAAAGGTAAGGCAGATGATGATGAATTATAGCAATAACACTTAAGCATTTTGGAGTTGATACGAGCACCTACCTAACCACTGTGTATTAATTTGCTTATTTTTTTCCAATTTATGGCTTCCATTCTATTTGGAAACAGCTGAAGACATTACATACATACATACACACACACACATTACACAGATTCGACTTTCAATCGGACCATTATAACCCAGTAACTAACTACTCAGAAACATCCCAATATTATATTTAATTCATAATGTAATTCACATTTACGCAAATCGGTAAATATGTTAAGGTATTAGCTCTATTTCAAACTAAAATTTATGTAGCTAATAGCTACATTTCAAAGCCTATAAATTCCTTTAAAATCGCTTCATAATAAATTCTATGAAAATAACAGATTAGTTAAGCAAAATATAATTTGCATTGTAATTGGGGCGAATGGAAAACTTAGTTTGATTTGTAACAACAAAACAATGCCAGAATCGCAAACAATTTTTATTGACATAATTTTTTTAATGACCATAATCTCACCTGATGGAAAGCGATTCTGATGTCGACGATGAAGCACGCTTGCCTTTTTTTTTTTTTAAGGATGGGAAATCATCAAATGACTTTTTCCGCTCTGGGTGGAGCGGAAGGGCGTGTCAGACTCTTACTGACTAATACTCATCCGTGTCCCTTCTAAAGCCCTTTGCGTTCCAGGGCCGCGGTAACTGTTCAAATTTAAAAAAAAAAAAAAAAAAAAATTATGTTAAACCCAGTACCCAGCAACGGCAACACTGTTCGCTGACGCAGTCATAAGGTCCTCAAATGCACATGTGACAAAACAAGCGGTGCAAAACAAGAGGTGGGCCATGGACTGCGGGGCAATGCCGCACAAACACTGAAGATCGGAGCTATCCGAGAACCTCCACTTGAGGAGGTTATCTTTAGTGTGCACCGGGGGTGCGGAGTCTATTTAGGGTTTTCCAGGCCCGCCACGGCAGCGCATTCCCAGGTGGGAGGTTCTCCGAGGGCCCGATGAAATAATCAGGAGGTTTGAGCTTCTCTCGCCAAAGTTCACATCATTCCGAGGAGGTGTTGCCGGTAGATGGACTCACGCATGCACGAAAACTTCTTCGGCTTTTTAGTCTTTGGGACACTAAGCTGTAATTGTGTATGGTGTGAGTCGTTTTCTTATTTCGCCCTTTCTATAGGGTGTAGCTATCAGAATGTTAATTCTACTATAATTTTAAGCAATGTTCGCATTCCAATGTCAGTCGCTATATGTCCATAAAGTATGGAAATTGTGGCTTTTGTGACAGATTGCTATTAAGATGAGAATGCACTTTTACTTCTGATGAAGGTTCATCATGGTTTAAATTAATGGTAATATTTTGTAATGCTTTGAGTGCCTATTTTTTATTAGGGCTCCGTTTTTCCATTCAAAGGTTCGGAACACTTAAAAGAAAAAACATGTAGAGTATTTAAATCAATGAATAAAAAAGCCAGCAGCAAAAGGCAACGCAGTAAAAACACTGAATCTTCCCGATTTAATCAGTCTTAAAGGTCACAAGGTAAATTAACTCCGCTAATTTGGACCAAAGCGAAAAGTATTTTTGTTCCAAACAAACAGAAATACTTTTCTAAAGTAGTCTCCTTAACGAGGTCTGTTCATTTGTAATTTAGAAATTGTTTGTATTTCAGCAGCTGATGTTTTTTCAAAACTTGTTTGTTGAAATAGATGTTTGTATTTATAGTATCTTTTTGCTTAACCCGTCAGGCGTGGGCCCATTTTTACGTAAAATGCACGAAAAGCAGCGAAGTCACATTTTTTTATTATTTTGTAGGTAGGCCTTCAGTAAAACGTACAATTTATCAATATACCGCCATTAACACGCTATGTTTTATACCTTCCCGGCTTCGTTGTTAGTTTACCTATCTCGGAATGAACTTATAAATACAAAATAACTAACCTCTATTTCGCAATGATGTGATATGTTTTCATTTCAATAATTTTCACTCACATAACCACAAAACTTTATCACAATAAATCGAAAATACACAAACATTCATCACAAAAACACTTTATCACGATAGCACAACATACCTATTCCACTTGAAAACCATTCATTCTAATTAGAAACAATGACTACACCATAAAAACCATTTGTTTACTCTACGAAAAAACTGAGCGGCAAAAAATGGCTGCCGCGATAAGCGCGCTCATAAACACTGGCTCCACACCGTCCACACGCTGGCCAACATTGTCGATGTAATACCGACAGCGCGTCAGGTAAAAACACGCTGACAAAATATGTATTTTTGTTTGAATTTTCGTGAACGATTTTTTGTTAGCATTTGGTTAGAAACTTAGATAACATAATACTACTATTTATTATCTCATTGTTTGTGTTTTAATGAAAAGTAATGAATTGATCAATAAAAATCGATGTTCGGAATGGAAGTAAATAAGCTGAAATTTGGTACAAACCTTTGTTGAGGAATTCTAAAAACTGGGGAAAAGTCTTATATAATGTCGTGTCTGCATCAGAAGATCTTCAAGGTCAAAAATGACAAAAATAAATGTTTTGCATTTATGTCGTTTTCTATGGCAAATACGACATTCGAGGAGATTACAAGTGATATTGTCCTCGATGAGTCTCGTTAAGCAGAAAACAAAAAAATAATAATTCAAAGTGACCTTGACTTCGACGAGTCTCCCTATGCTAAAAAAAAACATTAATTTCATAGTGACCTTGATCTCGGATAACAGATAAGAAAACTGCATCCTAAGAATCCAATTACCTTAAAACAATAATCGTAAGATTTTATGTTCAAGGAAATATGTACCTACATAATATATTATATATACTTAACTAACTATGTACACTTGAAACAAACATAAAAACTCCTAACGAAGGAAACCCTAAAAGATGTTCTCAGAAATAAAAACAGTTAGGTAACATTTTTTGCAGTTAGTACTTTTCGTCTGTTAGAAACTGGCGCCCCCCCCCGCCTACCGAGACCAACGGTCACCAGCACAACATTCATGTAGGTACGGAGCCATTGCGCCAAATTTTGCTCTTGGAAACACAATTACGATGACAATACGCAATTATATCAGTAGCTATTAGCCAAATTATGTTCGTAGATTAATAAGCTAGCTACTTACGTGTATTTGAAATAATTTTTAAGTATATTTGTCATAAAAACAGAGCTAATTACGGCGGCTGTTACGACAAAAAAACGTGCTTTGCAAAACATTCGTCACTTATTCACGGATATAAAATAACTTTTCAATAAACTAACACTCAATACGAAATCTACATTGATTTATCAGTAATTCTAAATAAAATTATATATAAGATTCCTCACCGTTTTCTCCTTGCGAGCATTTTGTTTCGCACAAACAACTACCTTCTCGAACGATTTGAGAAATATGGCGTCGCTCGTCGGACGACCACCGAAATATATTTTTATTTTGTTTGTTTCTTTCGTTCTAGTTGTGTTATCAGTAAAAATATTACTAAAATCTGTCACTTATTAGTCGATTATACTTATGATACAGCCAGATCATGTTGCAAATAAAAAATAAATGAAAAAACCAACGTTCAATGCCGCGACGTTTAAGATGTACCTATGGGGTACACGAAACGTTTCGCGCGTTTTTCGTTAATGTACACACGGGTGTACAAGAAACGTGTCTTTTGTATTTATAGAAAATAGCTGGTATGTGTATATGCCCATTAAAACCCATCGAGTTTCTCAATACCTTGTCGGTCCTTCTCCTTTTTAAACCCATCGAGTGTCTAAAAGATCATTTTTAGTTTTAACTCCGCCCATTTTGTCAATAATTGCAATGGTTTTCTAAAATTATATTTTGTGTTACTTACATTTTTTATTAAAAAAAAAACAAATGACTTCCAAATAAACACTACTAAGTATAAAATAACTTTAATTTCGGAAGTTTGTGTTTTTTGTTGTTACTTCGTTTTTTAGCATCGACTTCCAAAATTAAAGTTCTTTTAGACTTTGTAGTGTTTCTTATTTGGAAGTCGGTGGTATTTTATGTAAAAAGTTTTTTATTTTTCACTTTTATTGGTGATACAACTAAATTGTGATTTATTCCATAATGAGTGGTTTCGCTATTTGCTGTTAAGGAGTAACTTTATGTGCCTTCGCAGTCCAAGTCCAGACAGTTAATGGTTAATATCTCACTTTACTACATTTTATTGATTTAAGTTCAGAGGTCACTGGTTTATCTTTGAAGTTCTTGTCATAAGCTGGTGTAAACAATAATCAAACATGCGATTTCAGCAATCCCAAGAGATTTGCAATCATTTATTGAAGAGTTCCGTTGCCTATTTCCGAAGTTCTTCATCAGACCTTCACCAAATTAAAATGGGTCCAGTCTGAAAAAATACTCTTACAAACAAAAAAAAAAAAAAAAAAACTAAATCGGTTGACAATTATTGGAAAAAATATCGCTACACAAAAATACAACCAAAATTTAAAAAAAGTCGAATTGAGAACCTCCTCCTTGTTTTGAAGTCGGTAAATTAAAGTCTGTAACTATCCAGCTATCTCCTGCCAGGGTTGCGGAATTTCTTCGAAAGAGTCACCGCGGCCCTGGAACGCAAAGGGCTTTAGAAGGAACACGGATGGGTTTTAGTCAGTAAGAGTCTGACACGGAACGGAGCGGAAAATTTGATGATTTTCTATCATTAAAAAAAAAAATACATATGCTATAGCACTTAGCTATCTAAGGGCCAATTCTTCCAATTTTTAAGCAACGTACGCATTCGCATCTCAGTCACAATCCGTCAAAATGTAGAGGAATTTGAGATGTTTTTCTCCCAATTTTTAAGCAAAGCAGATCGTCACGTGACAATCTGCTTTGATTGGGATTGAAAAATTGAATAGACCCTCTGTTTATAGACTTTTTAAATAGATACTAGATAATCATACACCCGTTTCATATACTTAACTTAAATACATACATCTAGGTACCATCTAGTTAAGCTAGATAGACAGACGTTGTGACATGCGGTTTCGATGGAATGCCTGTGCAAGCCTAATGTACACCGCGGTTGCGATGCGACCAGTCGAGTGAATAGCTTCATGCCGAACGATTTGGAGGTCAGGCAGGCAGCAACATGTAGGGGTATGTTTGTTGTTTATTTTGATGTAATGATAGAATGTGGTTGAGTATTCGAAATATGACGCCATTCACGCCTCAAGATACATTTAGTTTGAATAACTTTTCATGCTGGCATGTGGTTGCTGTGTCATGCATACTTATTTCTTTTTTCAAATTTTTCAAACACACATATGTGTTGCTGTTGAGTTTGTAATGCCACTTCTTCCCAGCTGAAACACTAGGAAATGGATGGGCAGGCCTTTTTGGTGACTGTCATTATGTAAACTTTGACGTATGCTCAACCTCTTTGAATAAATTACTTTGAATCTTGATTGTGATTAAGTGAATATACAATGCATTTTTTAACACTCACTGCAGTTGTATCAAGTACTTAACTAAGTGCCTAATATTATTTGTTGATGTTATGAGAGGTAGCCTAATAGAACAACTTAGATGGCTAAAAAATTTACTGACAAGGGGCTTTACCATGTATTCAGAAAGCGGGGCGCTATGTTAGTTTACCAATTTCCTATGGTTGCTCTATTTTTCCATACTTTAAAGAAAACACAGTGCAAGTGCAAACCACAAGTTGCCTTCCTAAGTATTATTAGTATTTAACATGTGTTTCTCTTATAAGCATACGTTTTAATGTGAAAATTAAATTGTACTTTCTATTTCTTTCCCTTCACAGTGATGCGGTGATGATACGAATCTTTTAATTAATGGTAATCATATTTTGTATCAATTTACTAGTAGATACAAAATCTTTCTTCCCATATCAAAAGAGGAAAAAACTTGAAAATCAAGATGTCCTGACAAACTTTAAACACAAATCGACCTAGTAACTTTCCGAAAAGATGGAAAATAAATAACTTTCGAAAAATATCCAATCACCATAACTTTTCGAAACCTTTCGGTTCCAAACATTCAAGCACTTTATTTTCCTGGTCAGGCGATAAATAAAGGAAAAACTTTTTTTTTGTCGTGAAATATTACAAAGGCTGATTCGCTTTGCTGCCTGTCGATTTCAGCTGGTTTCTTTGAATGGGAGAAGGGACCTTTTATACAAGAGATGGGAAACGCACGATTATTGCTAGTGACATAGGTCCTTATTTTGAATCTGAGATAACGATGAGATGGATTCGTTCCAACTAGGCTGTAGTTTAATCTTTCTGTCTTATCAAATGTGACTAAGATTGGTTGGCCATTTGCCCGTGTAGGCTTATGCAGAATGTAACGTTTATTTTCCAATTTATTCGAAAACGGTTTTTTTTCTGTCAAAAAAAAAGAAACACTACGGAATCGATAAAGATTAAGGTTTTATTTGAACTATCGAACCCATCCGAAGTAAGCTAGTGTATGTCGAAACTAATTGAATATACACCTTTAAAGTAAAACCGTTACTAAACGAAAATTTTCATGAATTGAGGTATCAATGCCATCTATCTAAAAATTTCATAATTTTGTTTAGTAACGGTTTTACTTTAAAGGTGCGATATGTTCTTTGATAAGGGAATCCATATTCTAGGCTAAATTACGTTATTTATAAGACATGATTTTTGAAATAACCATATTATTTAGATATGTAGGTATTGTAACACCAGGGACTCCGCTAGTGTTACTTATTGTTATTATTAAAAATAAAACTATATTGGAGATTTGAAAGATTAAAATATATTTGGCATCTGCCTTCAACGAGGGCTGGTACCGGAGTCCTAGATAAAAAAACAAAACATATTTTCACATTCGTATTTCAAATTCTTTTAGTTTTCACCTGACGCTTCCAAAGGCTACCTTGTCTGCCAGAAACCTGCATACAAGGATAACCTCTTTACAGTATACTTCTCAATGTCCCAGGACGGAGAATAACCATAGCAATTTAACTTACATATTATTACAATGATTTTTAACTCAGTAGTATAATGTTAGTTGAGATCGTATATTCGTTATATGCTAAATAAAACCCTACATTTTAATGAAAATAAAAGGAATATGTTTTCCAAACAATATGTATGAATTAAGGTTTTGTACATAAAGGGGTTTAGTTACGGTCCTGACCCTTTCTAAGCGGACTAGATACACAAAAAATCCGAATAAACGAAAAATTGTGGCTCAAATTTGCCTTTTGGGCTTTGTAAAGTGATACAAAACATGTATTTGGGAAATAAATGTGATAAAATATTATAAAAACCTAACAGGAATAAGCTAAAAACCTGAATAGGGGTCATTGTACTTTTACAGTGAGACCAACTCTGAAATCGCGAATAAAAGTTGTCTGGTCTATACATTTATGTGTGCATAACTCGACAAAATGTTCTCAACATCAGTTCTTTTAGAGTTGCCTTAAGAATATCACAATTCGTTACGGAATCATAAAGAAAATATTGTATTTTAAAAACGTACTTAATTGAAAAGTTTTTACCATGAGGCCTCTTCGCCTTTATTTGCTTCCCACAAACCAAAATGCGTTCCAAAAAAATAAACCTTTTACCACAAAATTTTAAAAATCGTACTACGTGTAAGATAAAGTCATTCCATATGATTACAGCAGACATACGACGAAATAAAAAGGCATACAGAATAATGGTGGACATTAGCAAGATGACGCGTAATGGCGCTTTTAAGGCGTATGGCGAACGTGCCTCAGAATTACAAGCGTGCATATTTATATCGACTTTTATCATCTTTTACGTGATAATCGTATGGGAACTGGGGAGTGAAGATTTTTGGATGAAAATGTTGGTATCTTTAGAAAAGAAAGGTAAAAAGTTAGTTGAACTAAGTTATAAAATGGGTTTTTACGATATGAATCTATTTTCAACTATCTTTCACCAGAGGCTTCGACTGCTTGAAAGTCGAAAATGATCCCAATGATACATATTATGTAAGGGTTAAAAGTATTCAAAGTCAAAGTCAAAGTCAAAGTCGAGTCAGGTCAAAGTCAAAGTCACAGCATTTATTTCAAATAAACCATTATCAGGTACTTTTGAATTGTCAAAGTCAGTCCGTCAAAAACATGAAGCTATTCTATGTTCTATTCCAGGACATAGTCTATCCGTGTGACAAGTTTCATCCAGATCCGTTCAGCCATTAAGACGTAAAGAGGTAACAAACAACTCTCTTTCGCATTTATATTTTTTTTAGGATTGTCGATTGTTAATTTGTTATAACGGCACTCCAACGAATAGTTCACAGACACATTTACAGCAAATTAATGTCATAGTTTATAATATGACAACGAACTTATCACTCAAAGGCACACAAAATTGCACAATCACAAGATTATTTGCGGTTATAAACAGCCCTATTTCAACTAAAATACTAGCAAAGCAAAAATAACAAATAATAAACCAACTCAGCTGCTAAGATTACCCAGTTTCCATTAAAGTGTCATCTAAATAAGGATCTAAATCTGGTCTAGACTGAAAACAATAAACATTTCAGTCCATTTCACGGCTTTAACAGCGATAAGAAACTTTTAAATAATGACAAAGTGTCGCTTGGTTTATTTATGTTGGCTGCTTTCGGTTGGGAAGATACATTTTAGGACCAAGACAGTGCTAGTGTTTCCTAAGGGACCCAGTTTTTTTGAACTAATGGCTAAGATAAAGCGTGCTCGGGTCGATGGCAATAGTAGAAGCTGTTTTGGTGACGTATAGTAATATCTTTTGGTTGTAGGTACCATTTTTTTTCGGTAACTAAAGTGTGTCTTTAGTATGTTGTTAAATAAAGGGCTTATTTTTTTTAAATTCTAAAATTTGGTAATACGACAAGTCTCATTCGGTCTATCGAGCTGAATAATGTTGTTACATAAACGAAGAAACTGAAACAGAAGGAATTGCTCGAGAGCAAATTCAGACATTGAAGCCCAAGATATGGAAGCTGAAGCAAGCATGTACCTTGCCACGGTGTGATCTTATATAAGCAACATCAAGAACTCTCGAAAATTGTGTCGACAATAGTACAGAGAAAGAAATGCCTGGAACAATTATTAAAAAGGTATTCCTTTCTCTGCCAATCTACAAGAAGTATTTGGCACTCATGGTCACTGTTCCATACATAATTACCTACATTATGGCATTCTATTGGAGTTTTATCTCCCATATTTCATGATAATATAGAGGGAGGGCTCTCCTGGCATGATGTATTGTCGATATAAATTGCTTTCGTTTATCTTCGGAATTCCGAGACGGTTAGTTATTGCGTCTGGTGTATGTACTACGGTTGAATAGCTGGCTTAATTTCAATGCAAAAGATTTTTCGGCTTATATAAGTAATATAAATAGCTCTGGCGCAATTTAAAATGAAAAACTAATATGTTATGTGACCGACACATGACATTATTGTATCAGAAAAGACGTCACCACTACGGAGAATATGTTGCATGAAACGAATGAAAAAACAATCTTTGAAAGATGATAACGAGAGCAGCTTCGCGAAGTGCACTCTCTTCACCCCATATTCATGTGGATGGGAAATCAACAAATGATTTCTCTTGCTCTAGGCGGACCGCAAGGAGTGTCAGACTCCTACTGATTAAAACTCTCCTATGTTCCTTCAAATGTGCCATGCCATGTTCCTCTTAAAAATACATCAAAATCAAAATACTCTAGAGCAGGTCTATGGCTCAAACACTTAAATAATGACCTCATTTCGGCTGCACTTTGAATATAAAATGTAATTAAATATCTTTTAAAAGGTAATTTCCTCTAGAGGGCCGCGGCAACTCTTTTGGGAAATTCCGCAACCCTGAGCTCTCTGCTCCACCTCACTACCGCTAGCCACTGCCTAGTAATGAGAGCATGATATGTGAATATTATGGGTCTAGGCTTGTTCCAGAACAAAAGAACCCCATTTATAACAAACATGCCAGAACACGCGGGGTTTAACTTTTTGCGGGATACGTTTTGACATACTTCCTTGTCCTGTCCTGTGCATACTGTACACGTTAGCGGAGCAAAAATTAGAGTTACGAATTATTGATAAAAGTGGTTTGACGTATTATTGAAAAAATACCTGGACTATTATTGAGAAAAGTGATCATCCACAAAATACTTAAAAAGTTTTAAGAGAGTCAAAATAATATAAGTAAGGATCAATAAAAACTTTTTAGTGATGATACCCCACACAACTAAGTGACATTATTCCTATTATGGGTGGTTGCAATATTTGCCGTTAAGGAATTACTCTGTGTGCCTTCGCAGTCCAATTCCAGACCAGCTAATAGTTAAATATCTACTTTGCCCTGGTACTAGATTTTATTGATTGCTTTTTATTGATGTTTTTGATTATTTATTAATTACCAGGCACAATTATCTGAATGGCGTTAGAAAGTATATGAAAAACATTGTATATGCCTTTAAAATTTGAGGTTTGCCCTCAATTTCCCTGGGATACCATCAACAGATCCAGAATTTTGAAAATCGGTCCACAAAGGGGGAGAAATTGGTGAACATACTTAAAACAAAATGGTTGTCTGTAAAGTCGGTTTACGGACGATAGTTTAACGTGACAACGTCTTATGACGTCTTATGACGTTGTCACGTTAAATCGTCGTAACGTTACGTTCGGTACAAAATCAATGTTTTGATGAAATGATCGTAACGTTACAATGAGCGTAACGTTACAATGAGTCATCCTTTTCCGTGCGTGCAGCTGACGTTCATTGACAACCTCCTTTTAGAAGTCGGTTAAAAATATGTCCCATTTTTTGGCAAGGAAAACGGCAATAGTCTAATTTGACATTTACCCTCGTCTGAGTGACGCACTGCAATAACACGTAGGGCACGTCTTTGGTGAACGTGACGTACAAAGTATTGCAGTTATAATAACCAGGGTTGCCCCTTATCTTCTGCAAGCTCCTCAGTTTAAGAAACGACATAATTAGTTGGGATGGTTATATGGCTCGAGAATCATTTCGATTCTCTTGAATATTGTTGTTTTTATAAATGTATAATTCGTACGAATTAAATTTAAACGTATTTTTCAATTAGTTTTGGCCGGCCCAAAAGAAAAACAGGTATTATAGCTGCAAGCAGAACAGTCTGCTTGAAATTATAGAAAGCATTTTTTGTCACCGACACAACAGCAACAAAATCAAAGAAAATCCAAACAATAGTAAAAACCCGGCCAATTGCGTGTTGGACCACTCAGTGTAGGGTTCCGTAGTTACCCGTCTCCTAAACCATGCCAGAAAAATAGTAAAAAGTACTTCTTTTAAGTAATTTTCTATGGAATTCTTCGGAATTTTTTACTTACCCGGTTCCATTTTTTAAAGTGGTCGACTATTACTCATTAACTCGTTAAGCCTAGGTAGTGGTGATAGTTTTCCATTTAAATTCGTTATATATGCTACTACTATGAATCTTTCACGTCTCTAACAACTGTTTAGCAGGCAGAGGGAGGAGACACTTGAGTCTAAAAAAATATTGCATTTTAAAGCTAAATATTTCGCTAACTTGGATGTAAAATTAGTTTTAGCAAACCCTCAATATTTTTAAACGAACTATCCAATGGCACCCACCCCACACCATGGAGTAGACGATACAAAAAACATCGCCACTTTACATGTAGGCCAACCTAAAAAAAATGTGTTTCTAGATTTTATTTTACCACTTTAGTATGTCGGCGTGATTAATATGTATACTTATACCAAATTTCAACTTTCTTGGTTTTGAGCGTCTCTGAGCTAAACCGCAGACAGACAGACAGACAGATAGACAGACGGACATGGCGAAACTATACGGGTTCCTTGTTGACTGCGGCACCCTAAAAATGATAGGTATTGCTAGTTTCTCATTTCTCTGAACGCCCGGAGTTTGGATATGGTTCGTTGAATGGCCTCATTTAACGTGTCTTAAACGTGACTGATGGAATGTGGTATATGCTCTGGAAAAGTACACCCCTGCCTGCCCTTCGGGAAAATTTGTCGTTCTTAAACCATAAAATACTGCAGTACACACTTAAAAAGACGTATATTTATCCTTTGGGGTGACTCAAAATACTTAAGAGCAGGTCTATGGCTCCAAACATTTTAATAATGACCTCATTTCGGCTGCGCTTTGAATATAAAATGTAACTAAGTATCTTATTAAAGGTAACTTCTTCTAGAGTATTCATTTGTTTTTTAATGTACTTATTATGTTTTTTAAGCGTTTCTTTATTAAGAAAGTAAACCCTACTAAGATAGGAATATTATGCAACCAATTATTATAAAGCGATGATGCTTTGACGACATTTTTGTTATACTTAAAGATATATATGAACAAAGAAGGACAAATGGTGGAGCTCGTGGCTAAAGAATATCAGCCGCACGGGTCGATCTTTAAGGTTAAGCAACACTTGCCGAGGTTGGTCTGTGGATGAGTGACCATCTTGACATACCGAGTTTCCTCTGTGCCTCGGAAAGCACGTTAAGCCGTTGGTACCGGCTGTCATTTGTAGATCATTGGCAGTCGTCAGAAGCCAGTCAACTCTAGTCTTGCCAAGAAGTACCGTGTTACCCAGTTGATGGGTTGTGGAGGTCTGGTAGGCAGCCGCTCCACGTAAAGTACTGGTATTCAGCTGAATCCGGTATGACTAGAGAGATAGGCTAGAGACTAAGGCTAGGCAGATGATGAAAGAAGGACAAATGGTGGCTATTCGATTTTTGTTACGAACTTACTCGTACATCAATTTGAAGTTCTACCTGCAACCGTACCTGCCTTCTACCTTCGTGCACCGTGACCTATTTACATAAATCGGTCTATTCCAACTGACAAGTTAATTTTAGGATAAGTTCGAAGCCGTTTGACTACGACTAACTTATTGCATTTCAAAGTAGATTTCCTCGTCAAAATCTACATGAAAGTTACAAAGAGCAATAGGCAAGCGAGATGCTTAGATACATAAAAGATGAAGATGCTTAGGTACCGTGAAACGGTGTAAATAGGAACGGAGGGGTGAATCGAAACAAAACTTTGGTAAGGTTTTTCACATTAATATCATATTATTGGTTTTCTAAGAAAGCAACCATTTTTATTGATATCAATTGAATAAAATTGGAGACTTTAAATGCTGTAAGCAAGATTTAAATAACGTGAAAATCCCCTTCAAAGTTTTGTTTCGATTTACCCCTGCATTCCTATTTACTCCGTTTGTAGGTAATACAGAATATTTTTTTTCTGGCCAAGCTTGCATGCGTGACCATTGCTCCCCCCTGCTACGTGATAGTGCCATCAACAAGAATAATGTCAATAAAATCCAATTCAACGGTCAGTTTTAAAGTGTTTAAATTTAAGCGAGTGAAGTCGCGGGTTACAGCTAGTATTCTCGATAGCTGTAAAGGGTGAGGTTAATGTTCGACGCTGGACGTTTTAGTGTTGTTCTCGAAACGGTGCAAGTGACAAGGCAAGATTTATGTGTGCAGTGTCTTCGTTTTACAGGGTCGTCAGCTGGCCTAAATTCTAATTCTGTTGAATATGTATGTCATTCCTGAATGTTTCTTGCGACTTTGTAAATGTTTGCTAGCGAAATCTGTGGTTGCAAGAAGCTGAGTTAAGTTGGCTGTGTGTAATTGGTATTGAAGTTACTATATGAAATCTGAATCAGTTTTATTTTTTGTGCAGTAGGTAGAAAATATTAGGAACAAAGTTCCATTATTTAAAGGGTTCCTTTTGGATCTCATAGTACAGCATTCTAAAGATATTTTCTCAAGCTGTAGTTAAAAGTTTTTAAAAGCAGATTTTTCAGTTTTCATGAAGGTTACCTAATAATTGATCTTACTGTCTTGTAACAGTAGATCATAACCCTGTCGTTCTGGCACAGTCGGGTAAAAATAACAAACGTTGATAAAAGTACTTAAGCATGACTTTATAAGCTGTAAGCAAAAAAGTCGTTTAGGTTCAATCAATTGAAAAACAACTGTCTCCAAAACACGTCGACACTAAAAGATCACGTTACAACTTGTTGTGACAAACGTAACTTTTCAAGTAACTTTCTTTTTCCAACAAAAGGAAAAAACTCTTGAAGCGGAAAGACACCCTTTCTTTCCCTCTTATCTCTTTTCTGCACTTAACGATTTAACAAAGAAGTTGTTCAACTTTCTGCTTTGATTCAATTCAAGCGAATTTGGATTTGAATGAAAAATTCGTACTAAATGATTGTCTGAATAAAGAGGCCTTATTCCTACCTAGAGAAAACCTTTTAAGTTCTTTTTATTGAAGGTAAAAAGCTCAAAGGGATGGAAAGATTCGATTACTTTTATTTATCTTTGTGGCCCTTTGTTGGTTAAAGTAGGGTAGTTTGAATAATAATGGGGTCGCTCTGTGGGCTATAAGAACAGGTTTCAGTTTTTTTCTGGGTTTTTGATTTATTTTATTAAAGAAAGGAGACTCTCCCATCTCCTTTCTTTTAGGGTTTTTGTAGGGTAGGTACTTCAATTTGCCTGAGAAGATAATAACGCCAGAAAGGATATGAATTGAAACATTTCTAGCTCCTATTCTTCTACTGGAATATATGCTATGGACAAAGAATACGTCATACTACAAACAGGATTTCATACTATCATGGAAGACACATCCGCGACATAGTGAATTTCACTTTATATGTAAAGCTATTTAGGATTTCATACATTTTCACAATGCTCTTGGCCACAAAACAAAAGAGCCAGTAGTTCCACATAACATAGTGCTTGATAAAATCTCTTACAAGTGAAATTATCAAAATGCAAATAGAAAATTCACCATGCTCGATTCAAATATTTTTATCCCAATTTTTCACAACGACTATTTGAAAGAAGAGAACATGGTGACAGATGTCTGCCAACTTTCACTTTGAACTGTTTAGATGCTCTGAAACCCTCACTAAAATTATTGACTGCATTGTGAAAACTATGAACCCTTAATTCCAAGCTAACCGGATGCAGCTATACATCAGTATTTTACAAAAAAAAAAAACATGCAGTCGAATTGAGAACCTCCTCCTGAAGTCGGTTAAAAAGTGAGTGCCTATTGGGCCTTCACAACCTAGTCAACGGTAACACCGTATGGTAGAAAAATTGCTTGCTGAGAAACAGCCCCATACATGAAAGCCTCCGACCGTGCTTCGCCTAAATACCAATCAGATTCACTACTCAAATTCCCTATAGAGAACTTGAAATTGGAACCCGCAAACCAGTATCAAAACTAAGCACTAACCGTATGCGTATGTCAGGGACGGACATTATATGTAGTTTAAGACGTTTCTGTCGCGGTCACATGATAGACAAAAACAAGATTGCCGCAGACATTCTGTGACACTAACATTATGTGTAGCTGCGACAGTTAGAGACAGATGAAATCCAATCAAAAACAATAACAAAATGTAATAAAACTTAATTTAAACTTAAAACTACAAACTAAGTATAATACATAAGGTCGTGCGTCGCAAGATGGAGGACGTGAGCAGGAATAGGTTGTTGCCTAAATGCCGACTTCGGACGAACCGAACTTCATCGGCACATCGGCGCTATGAACCTTCTGTTTCAATATTTCGTGAACAAAGCTAAATCCTCTCCTTACAACGTCACACCACGCTTTGTGAGAATCCTCTTAGGTATAATTCGCGCCGGATGAAAAACAGCTGATTCATTTTATTTATATTTCATGTCTAGAATATATGATACCGAGATCATCACATAGAATTCATTGCAGTACATTGAATATAAGTTTCAGTAATCCTATCGTGATATCAAGAAGAAATCGATTTTCATATACATAAAATCTAAACTTATACAATAAACAGGTAAAATTAACTGTTGTTTTATATGTTTGTATAGCTGAGAGTTATAATCCGATTTCAATAATACTGACACCAGAAAGACAGCTCTTGCGCCATCGATGAATTCCTAAAGCTACTTTTCATCCTAAAATATCGTAAAAATGCGTAGTTTCTGTGTGGCCGTTTCCTGGGTTAGACGTACTCATTTTTAAGTGGTATATAATTCATTTTAATAATGATAACGTTTACTGAAATAATAAGTTTAAAAAAACGTATACATAAAGTGTACACATGGTTCAGTAGTATATATTAATATTGGCCTATAATACATCGTTAAATAATCTGGATAAAAACTATGGTATGACAAGTATAAGATTACAGTTGCAAAAATAGAATTCTGATGGGATTGTAGTCCGTTTCCCGATTAGGTTTATTTAAACGTGTGTTTTAGGCCATTTCTCTACGACGGTATTTTTCAAATAGGACAGTCAATTAATTAAATTAACATATAATTTCCAATATCTAAGTAGGAACAATGTTTTGCGTTGCCTTATTATAAACTAGGCTTATGGGATTTATTTATATTTAAAACTTAAAATTATTATAATATTAGGTTAGGTAAATACAGTTAAGTCAGCTACTTTAATTCTTAATTATGAGTCTGAGTAATGTTTTAAATAAAAGCAAATGTTGAAACTTGTAAATAAACGAAAAATAAAAGCGGTAATTTTATTACCCCATCACACCAGTTTACAAAAAAGCAACAAAGAAAATAACGTTCTCAAGCTGCAAATGCTGTCAACAAAGGAGATTCTACTATTATTCGGATCCTTCATACGAAACACGTCACGATTGTCAGTACAACTGTGCACGGAACTGTCTAGATGTATAGAAACAACACAAGAAAAAAAAAATGTACACCAATCTGGAAGGAAGGTTTGAAACCCGGAAAAATAGGTTTATGGCTAAGGATAACAGTTACATCAATTTGTCAAAACTGTGCACATCAAAATTGAGACTAAGACGAACTTCCATCATCGTTTATTGGGACTAATTGTTTTTTTATTAAGTTTTAATTTTATTTCGAAATAGCTGCCGCCCTCGTGAAAGTCAGATATTTTCCCTAGGAAAAATAATGAAATAGTTTAATCCAATTTTTTTAGGGTTCCGTACCCAAAGTGTAAAAACAGGACCCTATTACTTAGACTTCACTGTCAGTCTATCTGTCTGTCACCAGGCTTTATCTAAACATAGAGGAAACCCCTGGAACAGCACATTTTGGAAAACCATTAGGATGGGTTAGGTTAGGTTAGCATATTGCCATGCTTTCTCTTGCTTTTAACATCTCTGTCATCCGAGTGGCGATGTTCGGAGTTTGCTAGACTGCTGACGTCACCATTCATTGATCTGTCTGATGTCGATGGCCAAAGAATGGTCTCCCAACGCTCGACAGTTCTCTTCTTTTAAAAAAAATGTTGGCACAGCTATTTGTTCCGGTAGTCAAGTTTGCAATTTTGTAAGTAGCGATATTTTTGGTGTTCGTAAAAAGTTTTTATATGTTCAGTTATAGTTTTACTGTTGTAATCAATATTTTAAAAAGGTGTTTAGTGTGCCTCTGTACTTTTGTTTGCATAGAGTATTAAATAAATAAATACTTAAAAAATAATTTTATAAAAAGAAATCTCCATGAAGTTTCTTGCACTTTTTATTCCATAAAGATCTAACATATAAGATCTCTTTGATAATTAAAAAACGATCGTCTAATTTAAAAAAAAAATATATTTTAAACTCATCCACTGAAAATGATTAGAATAAGAAAGTTAAACAATTGGGTAATTGCACGGCAATCAAGGTATGCGTGAATTGAAATGGCCATTTTAGTCTTCAAAGCAAAATTCGCAATCGATAAATTAATTATTATTTGAATCAATCATTACAGTCAAATAAATTTATGTTCATGTGTTAAGCAACCTTTAGAAACAAGCTTGCTGATAACATAAAGGGACCCTAAATTAATAAAGGATTGTAAGAATGAAAGTTGTCTGTAGGTCACTTAAATAATATATGACCTAAACTAGAGTCAAGAGTAAACCCATATTAAAAAAAAAAACTATTAACCTAGACTTGTTTATGAAATAAAGTTTAACATTCCGTAAAAATTGAAGATTTTTTCTTGTCATGTCATACGCATGGTAGCCCATTTCGCTCACGATTAAATAGAAAAGCTCTTTTATATTTAGTAATAACATCTTTCTCGCTGTCTTCACATTATCCTTAAATATAAAATCACTCTCTAAATGGTAAGTTTTGCTATCATCTTTTAAATTGCACTGTGCAAACTACATTATGCAAAAGCAACTTCAAACAAATTATATACATGTCAATTGCATCCGATATTCCGCTCAGGCGTTCAGTTGCTTCAACACTCCTTTGTAGTGTAATAAGAGATACATTTGCTCGACACAATGTTATGTGGGTTCGCATAATAGTTCGCGACGAACTAATCAGTAAGTTTGAAAGCAATTGGGTTATGTCTTATTATGCTTTGTTTGAATGGAAGATGGAACATCGAATGTAATTGCCAATTATGTCTGTTGTGTGCAGTTATATTAGAATCAGCAAGCAAAATCACTGTAGCTGCATCTTTTAAACTGCGTCTATGCGAATTACATAATGCATAAGCAACATCAAACAAATTATATACATGTCAATTGCATCCGATATTCCGCTCAGGCGTTCAGTTGCTTCAACACTCCTTTGTAGTGTAATAAGAGATACATTTGCTCTACACAATGTTATGTGGGTTCGCATAGTAGTTCGCGACGAACTAATTAGTAAGTTTGAAAGCAATTGGGTTATGTCTAGTTATGCTTTGTTTGAATGAAAGATGGAAAATCGTATGTGATTGCCAATATATGTCTGTTGTGTGCAGTTATATTAGAATTAGCAAGCAAAATCACTGTAGTTGCATCTTTTAAACTGCGTCTATGCAAATTACATAATGGATAAGCAACATCAAACAAATTATATACATGTCAATTGCATCCAATTTCCGCTCAGGCGTTCAGTTGCTTCAATACTCCTTTGTAGTGTAATAAGAGATACATTTGCTCGACACAATGTTACGTGGGTTCGCACAATAGTTCGCGATGAACTAATTAGTAAGTTTGAAAGCAATTGGGTTATGTCTTATTATGCTTTGTTTGAATGGAAGATGGAACATCGAATGTAATTGCCAATATATGTCTGTTGTGTGCAGTTATTTATTTATTTATAATAAGCATACCAACAGCACTGTCATTTATAATTCAAATAAAATTACCTTCAAAATCGGCATTTCAGTAACCATGCAAAAAATTTCCCTCGGGGTTGGGACCCGACTACGGGACAGCAGCAGGAAGCAGGGGAGACCATCCCCCAACCAAACAACCCGGAAGCAACAGTGGCTGACCCTGCTGAAATAGCAGTGTCGGCTGCCCCTGCCGCCGCCGTGGGTGCCATCCCTTCATCGGGTGGGGAGCTGGACGACGTTACGTTGTCCCCGGCTTCCGGCCTGCTGGAGGATGGCTTCGACGAGGGCGACATGTTTGCCGGGCTGCGTCTAGAGGGTGACGAGGAGGGCCTCGCCTGCGATGGCGTCCCTTTCGTCGGCCTGTAGAGTCGTGCAGGCAAACCTCCACCACAGCCAGACTGCAACGGCTCAATTGAGGAAGTGGCTGGAGGTGCAACACACGGCCATCGCCCTCATCCAAGAGCCGTGGATTAGGGGTGGCCAAATACGAGGACTATCCAACCTTAACGGTAAGCTCCTTGTTACTACGGACCAGGATCACCCTAGATCGTGTATCTATGTCACAGGTAACTTTAAAGCACAGCTCTTAAACGACTTCTGTTGCAGAGATGTCTCTGCAGCTAGGCTGAACATACAGCGTGGCGACAAAGTCATGGCGATCGTCTTCGCCTCGGTCTATATGCCTGAGGCGGAGGAACCGCCCCCTCACGACCTTGTCCGTCTCGTCACCCAGTGTGAAAGCAGCGGAGATGAGGTTGTCATCGGGACCGACGCCAATGCACACCACCCGCTGTGGGGGATGGACACGCAAAATGAAAGGGGTAAGGCATTAGTTGAATACCTATTCACAACTAACTTATCCCTACTAAATACAGGCTCTGAACCAACTTTCGTAACGAGACGCAGTCGTACTATTATTGACCTCACTCTCGCAACGGTAGGCGTTTCAGAAATTATAACTGGGTGGCAGGTCTCTGACGAGACTTCCTGCTCAGACCACAGGTGGATCCGCTTCGACATCCAGGTCGGTATACCACCTAAACAACCTCGGCGGAATCCGCGCAATACGGATTTAGCGGCATACAAACGCGGCCTTGATTCAAGACTTGCGCCACTAAGCGATTCGATGACTCTTGCGGACACGACACAGATCGACGCGAGAGTAACACAGCTCACCGAATCACTGATAAACAGCTACCAGACCGCGTGCCCGGAAACGACTCCGCGCGAAACACCGGGAAAACAACCCTGGTGGGGCGCGGAACTTGAGCGCAAACGCGGTAAGGTAAGAAAGGCTCTTAACAGAGCCATGAATACATATAGAGATGAGGACTGGGACGCTTACTACGCGGCCAAATCCAGCTATAAGAAATGCATCAGATCCAGAAGTACTACTGGATGGCGAAAATTCTGTGGTAACATTGAATCGTGTCAACAAGCAAACAGGGTAAGGAAATTACTGGCACAACAGAACACACCCGAGGTCGCCACGCTCCGGAAACCCGATAACACGCTGACCACGTCACCTGAAGAAGCGAAACGTGTCCTATTAGAAACACACTTCCCAGGAAGCGTATTCGCGCAGGTAACCGAATGGCTAGACGTTATACAAGCACCAGCAGAAGTTGATTGGTATTATGCAGAGAGGATGATCACGCTGGAAAAAATCCAGTGGGCCATCCGAAGCTTCCAACCTTTCAAGGCACCAGGTCCTGATGGAGTGTTTCCTGCCTTACTGCAGTGGGGCGGGACTTCTGTTGCAACAAGACTGGTGCCTTTAATGAGGGCGTGCCTGGCTTTTAGATACGTGCCTAAGGGATGGAGGGAAGTGAAAGTCATTTTCATTCCAAAGCCAGGTAAGAGTGACTATACAAACGCCAAATCCTATCGACCAATCAGTCTGACCTCCTTCTTGCTAAAGACAATGGAAAGACTGTGCGAAAGAGAACTACGAGATGGCGCTTTAAAAACATTACCACTGCATGGTAACCAACACGCATACAGCTCAGGTAAGTCGACAGAGTCTGCTCTTCACCTGGTGGTGAGCCAAATAGAGGACGCGATCCACCAGAAAGGCTCCTGTCTGGGCACTTTCATAGACATCGAAGGAGCCTTCGACAAAACAAACTTCTCCAGCATTAGTGCCGCCCTCTCCAAGCACGGAGTAGAACAGGTATTAAATGACTGGATTACTAATATGTTAAGTAAGCGAGTAGTTCGACTAGAGGAAGAGCAGCAGTTGGCCTTAATAGCCAGGGGCTGCCCGCAGGGAGGAGTGCTCTCCCCTCTTCTGTGGAATCTGGTGATAAATGACCTTATCACCAAACTCAACGCACATCGGTACTATACAATAGGCTATGCAGATGACCTCGCAATCCTGGTGCCTGGGAAGGTGACTGGTACGATTTGCAACCTAACGCAGCAAGCACTACGCATCGTGGAGAGATGGTGCGGAGAATATGATCTATCAGTAAACCCCACTAAAACTGAATTAGTCATATTCACACAAAAGCGAGTTCTAGGCCACTACCGCCTACCTAAACTATTTAACACTGAACTCCAGTTATCTAACGAGGTTAAGTACCTGGGGGTCATCCTAGACAGTAAGTTAAAATGGAGCAATCATCTAGACTACAAACTAAACAGGGCATGCATCACCTTCTGGCAATGCAAGAAAATGATAGGTAAGAAGTGGGGCCTATCTCCCAAAATAATACTATGGCTATACAGCGCAGTAATTCGGCCCATGATCACCTACGGGGCCGTGGTGTGGTGGACCCGCACAAAGCTAGGTACAGCCGTAAACAAACTTCAGCGCATGCAAAGGCTAGCCTGCATGGCAACGACGGGCTGCATGAGGACTACTCCGACTGCGGCGCTGGAAGCCATACTGGGACTCCCTCCGCTCCACCTGTTCATACAACAGGAAGCGACGATGGCAGCAGTCCGTCTTAAAACACTGGATCTCTGGGGTAAGAGAGTAACACAACACACCGCTCTGCTCGAGGAGCTCAATAACGAACTCCCCATAACAAAAGCAATAAATGACCGGATACCCAAGCAATTTATCTTTGATAAAAAATACAAAATCCAATTGCATGAAGATCACCGCTGCGAAGGGCTGTGCCCCACAGAGCTGCGGGTCTTCACCGATGGATCAAAAACAGGTACTGGCACGGGTGCGGGAATCTTCTCAGAGGATCTCAACATTCATATAGCCACACCATTGGGGGTCCACAACACAGTATTTCAAGCTGAGTGCATGGGCATTTCCCTGGCGACTTCAGCCATCATAAACAGGGAAGTTAGGGACCACTCAATACGCATACTCTCGGACAGCATGGCCGTCCTGCAAGCTCTGAACAGTCACACAGTTAACTCTGGTCTGATTCTCGAGTGTCACCAACGTCTCAACCAGGTTGGTAGATACAACAAGGTAACCATACAATGGATCAAAGGACACAGCGAATCCCGAGGCAACGATGCAGCGGACGAACTCGCCAGAAGGGGGTCGAGTATGATGACGATAGGACCTGAACCTATTGTACCACTCCCCTTCGGTCACCTACGCAATCTGGTAAGAAAACGTACTAATGATAAACATCACAAGCTATGGATTGACCATACTGAGTGCAGGCAGGCCAAAGAGGCACTTCCCTCTATTGATGGCCGTTTCACGAAAAAAGCCCTAAGACTTACTAAACAGCAGTTGCGTACAGTCACAGCCGTCACAACTGGCCATGGGTCTTTTAATAAACACCTCTATGTCATAGGAGTCACCGACAGCCCACTTTGCAGAGCCTGCATGGAGGAGGACGAGACAGCAGCACACCTGCTACTAAGCTGCCCGGTAGTCGCTGATTACAGGGCTAAGTACTTCGGTAACCCAGGTACCCTTTGCGAGATAGTTAGTAACACCAAGGCGTTGCTGGCCTTCCTTGGGGAGCTGGGGTGGATCGAATGACACGTTTGTCCCACCTGCACGCAAAATACGCGCTTAGTCGTGGAGTTGCGGAAACCAGCCCGAGTTACATACATACAACCATGCAAATTATAGGTATGTATGACATTGAACATTATGAATATTAGAGACAAAAAGAAAAACTAACAATTAACAAGAAAAAATCACTGTAGTTGAACGTATACTGTTTGCTACTTTGACCATCCCTCACTCCACCTAGCCTTATTTCATGTATCGGCTATATGTATCGGCTGCCAATCTAACTATATGCTGCTGAATAATATTATACACAGATCAACTGGCTACCTGATCTGGAGGTCAGAGAGGCATACCCAGTTACTGGGTATTTTTTTCACTGAGGCTACTTTAATCATCATTAGTCATGTCGTCTCGACATTCTCTGATGTAGTTGTACGAATATAAAGGTAATTTAAAAATGTGATTAATTAACAAAACATATTAAAGGTTTATAGATACATATATAGATAGATAATACTCTTTCTTGTAAAGCATAAATATTACAAATAAGCTTAAAAATAGTAAGATAGAAAAACAAACGGTCTCATCGCTACACGCAATCTTTTACAGACAACGTTTGGATGGATTTGACAGAGAAGAAGAAAAGATACGCAGATGCGCTATGAAAGAAGAATTCGGTAAGAAAATATTTTATTCAGTTCAGTTGAGTGATTAACTTTAACGAGTCACATCTGCAGATCGCTTTTTAGCAATAAGATCACTCATGAAAAAGTCTATTATTTTTTAAACTCGTATTGTTTGTTTTATGATTATGATATTATGTTCTATCTTTTCCTATCTGAGTATTAATTCATTAAAACAATCAAGGTGAAATCAGTCGGTTCATTGTTCGTTCATTTTCGCCTTTTATTCGGTACGTTTCACTCGAAATGAAATATCTAAACACAAAATGAAACACGAGTGCTGAATTAATTTATAAATGAATCGATCCAACGATCTTGGATATTGGCATTCGACATCATTCACTTCCACTCCAAATGAACGAAAAATTAATAGTCTGAACCCAAAAGAGAACATTCACTCGCATTCAGTCATTTTCTCTCGAGCCCTGTAGCAGACGAACGTCACGTCCAATATTGCGGCAAAATGGTGTTCAAGTGAAACGATCAAAATACGCTGCTGTTTTTGGAAAAGTTTAAAAATGTATCAATGCGTTTGGAACTATAAACTAGACGAATACAAAAACAAAACACTTCAGGCAAACGCTACGAAATCTCTAATGAGTGATTTGAAGCTAGAAGATACTAAAGAAAAACTCCGTGATGAAATGATCACAAATTAAACTAATTCAAAGACTCACGACTTTAGTCGATGACATACTGAAAGAAGAGAGTAGATGAATGTTGTCATTCCATCTTTGCTATGTGAACATGGAATGAAAGGAAAATGAAGCATTCACTCGACTGGACAATCATTCGAGTGAACCGTCTGATTTCACCTTCAAAATCAATCTGCCTAGCCATTTACCACCTATATCAGTGTAACTGGATGCAGCTAAGTATTTTATGTGAATCGCCTGCCTATCCGAATCAGGCCTTCATCCTTGCCTCTTAGCAAGACTCGTGTCAGCTTTCTTTTCTGCAAAGGAGTGGAACTCTCTGCCTGCGTCTGTGTTTCCGAACGCAAACAACCCTAATCTCTTCAAAATTAGAGTGAGCAGGCTTCTTTTGGGTAAGTTCGCTCCATCGTCGACTTTGTCTCTGTCATCTATGACCTAAACTAGTCAAGAGCAAATCCATCTCAAATAAAACAACCAATAAAGTCTGTCAAAAATCTACAAATTACAGCTAGGACCAACGTGTTTTCCCATACACGAACAAATCTTAGTATGTTAAAATGGTCACCCATCGTCACCCATCCAATGACCGACCTCGGAAATTGTTGCATATCCTTGTAGATCAAAACTTGCAGCTGTTATTATTTAGCCGCAAGCTCCTCCTTCTATCTGAGTAATTATCACAAGTAATAACAAACCAAACTAAAATAAACTTTATTATAACCCACATACTAAACCTGATCTCCAAATATTCGGCACCACATACCGGTTATACCAATAATAGAATTATGAAATACCAGTTACCTGATTGGACCCTATTTAATCCGACCTCAAATTAAATGGAGGTCAGGTAGGAAGTGTGAATGTTTCTATACAGGTCACGGAATAAGTGTGTCTGTGTGTGTTTATGAGGATATGTCACAGAATAAGTGTTGAACATTTTGTTTGCGCAATATGTCCCTCGCCGATGGCTAGTTTCTGTTGAGATGTTGCCATGGCCAAAATAGGTCAGGAGGACTAAAATAAATAAATAGAACCAGCTATCTAGCGTGTGCGTACCAAGTCTCATTAAAATTGGTTCATTCATATCCAAATGTTGTATGAAACACCGCGTGTAAACGATCAGAGTGCCAATTCTACAAATTTTTAAGCAACGTTTGCATTCGCGTGTATTTAAATCTATCTAAAAAAACAAATTTTTCATACATTTTTGACAGATTGCGACCGACATGCGAATGCAAACGCTCTTAAGCGAGAGCAAGTCATCAAGTGGAGCGGAAGGGCGTCAGACTCTTACTGGCTGAAACCCACCCGTGCGCATGCAAATGCCTTTTGCGTTCCAGGGCCGCGGTTACTCTGTTGAACTAATTCCGCAACCAAATATCGAACTTTGCGACTGTTACTGTTATGCCACAAGCTCTTCCTCCAACGATACGAGACAGAAAATGTTTATTTATCGGACCAGATACTATTGGGACCTGTTAAAAGTGCCTCAAACGAATAACGTCATTATACCATACATATATTGTAAAGTGATGGCATTTCAATCTATTAGAAAATACAGCTTCAACTCAACTCTTCGCAGTTTCTTTGAAAACCTTTATATGTTTAAACTTTGCAAATAAATTCTTGTTTTATAATCATAACTATGTTTGCAACGAAGTATATATTTTACAAAGTTATATTGCTCACCAATAATCCAATATACTGGATATTGAAGAGAGTAAAACTTTTCTAGAAGCTGGTCTATAAAATCGAAAAGAGGTTTGAACGCTGCAACATGCTACATTTATTGCTGGGATATAAAAACTTCTTGTATATATTATTTATTGGATATACAAATATACAAATTGTTAATTCCTAATGTTAAGATTCGTTAATTTTTTTTTTCCAAATATTGTAATTGTTTAGGGTTCAATGTAAATAGAATTAAGTAGTTACCTGCCTTATTTATGTTTATACACAAGGGGGGAACGTTATTACGTCACTCGAACGAACGGTAGTTGCTGAAAACCAGCGCCGGCGATTTTTGGATTTGCCGATAATCACGGCAATAAATGCTGAGCAAATGACCGATTCTTGCTCGGATGCGACGCACAACTTGAATTTATGTATATTTTCTACAATTACTTTCTGTCTAAAATGTTTATTGTTGTTTTGTTTCCTTGTTGTCGCTGTCAGTCAGTCGGGCGTCATGCCATGGACAACTGCTGAACATTGTTCTGTTTTGTCTGTGGTGTGACCAGAGACACGTTTCGGTTAATGTCCGGTCCAGACATGGGCTGGCAGTGATGTGTTTTTTTTTTGTTTTTCAGTTTTTATTTATTTTTGTTATAATTATTGTAGTTGATAAGTTTTTTAGTTTTTAGTGTTCTGTGCGTTTTTTCCGGCAGAATAAACTGATTTTCTTTCTTTTCTTTTTGTCTTTCTAAAGTTAGTCTTTGCAGATAGATTTTAAATGAACATCTTGTGAAGACTAGATACCATGACCCCCACAGATGGTTTCTAATCTTCTCAAGATTGTCAAAATCAATTGTTTTTTAGGGTTCCGTACCTCAAAAGGAAAAATCGGAACCCTTATAGGACCACTTTGTTGTCCGTCTGTCTGTCAAGACCCTTTTTCTCAGGAACGCGTAGAGGTATCAAGAAATTCATATCAAATACTCAGGTCTACTGTCCCTTGGAGCTGTGAAAAAATTAAAACTTACTACTGAAAAAAGCAAACGCAATCAAAAGATTCAGCCGTTTATGCTGCGAATTTGTAGACTTTAATCTGAGCGCTTTTTTTATGCACGTCAATTAGAATTGTTTGTTCTTGGTAACATTTTATTATAATCGTACCAGTTGCACTTCGACGAAAACAAATGACCTTAATTGGAAATAAGTACTTTTCTGATTGAAACTAAAATAAATCAACATTAAGGAAGAAAAATATCTCAAGGCTTGTCAAACCAAAATTTTGGTTAGCTTTATATAGTCAAAAACACCTATAATGTATTTTGTGTAAAAATAATTAGGTTAAATCTATCGCTGATTACTTTAAAGACAATCTCTACTACGCCATTACTCATTTCTCATTGCTTCGAGCGGTTACGCTACATTTGCTACACGTATAGGCTACGAAAGCGCTACGCGCTACAAATATGCTAAACAATGTGCTACGCCGTAGCAGCCTGTTTTACATTGGTTTACACACAACTTGGAGTAATTTTGTTTTGATCCCACTGCTGAGCAAAGGCCTCTTCCAAATCCTTCTAAGAGTTATTTTTCCTTGGATTTGGTGACGATTTAATTGTTGCAACGAAATTTACGGCGGTTGGCGATTCCTTATATTTAATAGAGGATTTAACGACCCAATCAATGCAGTGACTTGGCAGCGAGAAATCAGCAAAAAAGATTTGTTGTTGTTGTAATATTATTAAAGTGGATCATTTTATTGTGTGGGTTGGTATTAATACCATTGTACCCACGCGGTATTATACATCGCACGAGTTACGAATTTAAACCAGAAATTTAAACCAATATTGAAAGAACTTTGAAAAACCTTTTAGAGGAAAAAGTTCCCTTCAGTTGAAGGCCCCAAACTTCAATAGAATTCTAAAATTAATCTAACTATAAAGTCCTAACTATGTCAGCATAACGAATTCAAAATTTGGAACTAGAATGAGTGAACGAGAGGGTTCTACTAGTCAGAAAGAGACAGATATAGTGTTACTATGTCACAGCAGTTAGGAACACCCATTTAGTCCAGAAGTTACTTTTAGTGGGCAGTTCTATTAAGTCTGGTACGGGTACGGTCAGCCGCAAGTCGGTACTAACAATTTGACTACGAAGTCGTACTTACTGCTTTTTTTTTTTTAAGGATGGTAAGTCATCAAATGACTTCTTCCGCTCTGGGTAGAGCGGAAGGGCGTGTCAGACTCTTACTGACTAAAACCCATCCGTGTTCCCTTTGCGTTCCAGGGCCGCGGTGACTCTGTCGAACAAATTCCGCAACCCTGGCAGGCTCTGGCCCTAGCGGGCCCAGTCTTTTATGCTGACATCTCTTTGAGGCGCGCGTGAAACACAACGCGCCATCGACCCGGGCCTGGTGGTGATCGGACGGCGAGCCACCCAATGCTGACGCCCGGGGCTTCTTCTCCTGTAGCGGCGGTTGGGGCGAAGGCCTTGCCTTTCCCTCGCGCGGCCCGCCTCCTCCTTCGCTAGCATTACTGCTTCGCAGAAGGAGGTGACCGCTTCCCAAGCCTCCTCGCTCCGAACCAGGGCCGGACGCGAGAGGTCGCCGCCGTCCTTACTGCTACACAATAAAGTTGCAGTCAAATTCATATTGGTCACATGTTCGTGTGGAGGAGCTCGTGGCTAAATAATAACAGAGAGACCCAGGCCACGGATCGATCTTTAAGGTTAGGTAACGCTAGCCAAGGTCAGCCTTTGGATGGGTGGCCATCCATTATATATCGAGACTCCACCTTGCCTTGGAAAGCACGAATAGCTGTTGGTCTTGGCTGTCATTTAAATATCTTTGACAGTCAGAAAATCTAACAAGTCTTTCCAAGAAGACTCGTGTTATCCAGTGAATGGGTTGTAGAGGTCTGATAGGCTTCTTGAAAAATACTGGTATTCCGTAGCATCTGCTTTGAATGGAAGCCGACCCCAATATAGTTGGGACAAGGCTAGGCTGATTCATTGTATGTTACTTGAAATACGACGAACGTTTTCTACCCTTTCCCTTTCTTTAAAAGTTGGACGAAGTTCCCATTAATTGGGAGTATAGAATCAACAGCGTTCTTGAATTATTTCCGAAACTGTTTTGTATTCGGCTCGTAAATGGGTTACGTTTTTCGTTACAGAGTTAAAAAAGGAAATAATTGCATAAGACATGCTTTTGTAAGGGTCTGTGAAAACAGAAACTTAGAGTTGCCTTCATCATCATTTCAGCCGAAGGACGTCCAGTGCTGGACAGAGAAATGCATCACGTCGTTTATCATGCGACGTCAAAGTTTATACAACACGTTTCTCTTATTAACGTCTAAAAGTAAAGTTCTTTGATAAGATATTACTGTGAGAAATATTGCCAATTTAATATGCCTTATAAAAAGAATTGATATCAAGAGTTATAAATATAAATGCAGGTATACCTATAGATTACAGGGAAACCTAAAAGAAATCTTTAGTGTAAAAAAAAATGCTACAAAAATTAAATTCGTTCGGAACCCTTGGTACGCGTGTCTACCTTGCACTTTGCAAGTTATTATATTGACTTGTGAGAGAATAATTATACCCGATTGCACCTTATCCGTGTTTCATTTGGTGCCTAACATTTTGATCCGGCTCGAAGAACTAGAAATGCAATTTTTTGTTTATTGGTGGCAGTAACTCGGTCTAGCAAAAAAATCCAACATAATCCATTTATATTGAACATAAAATGGTTATAACTCTAAAGCTGGCAATTTTTTAAGTTTCGCGCCGATGCAATTTGTTTTTTTTACATTTTGTACGGGTCTTTTGAACTTGCAAACAATTAATGAAATTCTAACTCCGGGTCCTCGTCAACTACCCTTGTTACTCCAAAATTAATATCAAAGTACATGAAATTACAAATTTGTCGGTAGGCAACTAGGCACACATAATTTTGCAGTGCGGTACCAAGCCACAGGACCAGTGAACGTCCACGGATGCGGTCAGCCCCGGATTTAGGGACAGCCGGCAAACGGCCTCACACACACCCCTTATGTCATATAACAAGCTTATAATTTATTCCGATCGAAGATTATGGGGGATCGTAAACTGAAGTGTTTTATGTAAAGTTGTGGATATCAATATCGTTTTGGGATGATGGGAATTTGCAAAGTGGGGATATTTTACAAACGATTGTTGTATTGTCGGGCTTGAAATATTTTGTTGAGGATGTCGATGTAATCCGGGATATCTAAAACGATGTAAATATGAAAATGACGTTTTTAAACGACCTTATAGATGTAAATGCTGAAAAAATACTAAAATAATACTTACCAATATTTATATTAATATTGTAACCGTTTATTTTTCACCATTATTTTATTTGAAACCATGGGTTTACCCATGGTTTCAAAATCTGCTCCTTTTTAAAGTCGGTCGAAAAAGATGGATTGCACGAGGTTTAGATAATAGTATCTAAACTATGATTGTGGAAAAAATACAAGTTTTTGTTTTATTGATTGTGATCTCTCTCTATCACTCAAAGACTTCCAGGTAGAAAATTCAATTTTGAGTTAAGCTCGCCTTTGTACATGAATTTTTTTATAAAGAATTAAAGAATGATTATGGAGGTCAGTTACGCAGTTGCTCCATGTTCAATGCTGGTACCCAACTGCCTCCGGTTAGAATGGAAGCCAATATATTTGGGGAAAGAAGAGACAATGATTATTTAAACCGTGAATGACTACATCACTTACACACTTACTGCAGCAATACTACCATACTTACATAAACACCCTGTTCTCTATTCTCTACAACTTCACAAAAGCATGAGCCGTAGTCCACGACATAACAATCCCAAAGTACTATCTCCATTTATCCAAACAGCTGCACATGCAACATTCAAAGGAGGATTTACTCCTGATTTTCAACGCCTTCACCTACCGCAACAGTCCGTGTTCACTATCCGCCATTTTCTATTCGCGTTGCATTCCGAATTTAAATCGTTTCATGTTCGGTTCTAGAAAGGAGCTGTCAAAAGTTACTGGCTACTTGAAAGTTAAGAATGGGCCATCTGTTCAAAATTTGAATAAGTTTGCATGTTCTGCTTCAGCCAATCTGATTAACATTTTTTTTTGACAAAAATGCCGATGGCGACAATTTTGCCAGTTAACAACATTGTTTCTGCTACTGTGTTATAGTTAAGTTTGTAACATTTTTAGTCTCTAATTTATCACGTCATTATTAGTTGATCTCATTACCTCAGCTAATAATCATGTCAAAAATTATATAGAAACGTTTATAGAAAGAAAGAAAGAAAAAGAGTTTATTTGAGTAAAATCCCAATACAAAATTAATGTATATATATGTTACATGATGATAAAATAAAATAAAAAATATCGAATAGAAAGACAAAAAATATTTTATATTGAAAATGGTTAGAACACAAGATTGTTTTCTGTATCTATGATGCATATATACTAACATATTCCTATTAATAAATGTGTCTTCATCAGACCGTTCACTCAACCAGTCGATTTAAAAGTTGAGTATAATGTTGAGTGCGGTGGGTCCGTCATAATTGACGTTTAATTAAAATATCACACAGGAAAATAATGTCGATAATATGTGTCCTTTATTTTTGCTCGCGCTTTTTGTTCGCATTGTTCAATTACTAATTATCGTATCTTCTCAGCCGTTATATTTATCAAGGACGTTTAATTTCGGCACGATTGGAACAAAAGGGATGAATGAATTTCAAAAGAATCATGCGGATAAACAAACATTAAATAAGTAACAAAGAGAAAAAAGATTCCCTTTGATCCGTTATTACATATAATGTGAATAAAATTTGAAACATTACACATTCAATTGTTTCACATAAAATACTGTTATAATCAATATAGCATCAAACACACACCTATACTTTTATAAATATTATCTCATGAATTTATGACAGATTACACACAATTAAAAAACTGAAAACAGTAACAGTTCAGTCTCTTCATAAATGTTAACAGACCATCCAAATCCTCCCCAGTTTAATCACCAGCAAACAGATAATACGACCATGTTTAACTCTCTTCCATGCAAAAAATATACAAAGCAAAGCAGACGCTACGATTATCCAAACAAAGTTCAATTTGGAAGCTCTTTAAAAGTGCATTTACGGACATTTTTGAATGCGATGGCACAGTGTATTGACTGTTCACTTGACTCGATACTTGGCTATTTTCACTATTTTCTTCTTACCATGTTGACTCGGATAAATGCAGCTGCTACTGAGAGGCACGTGAGTGCTGCAGCCGTCGAGAATTTCATGTGAACGCGAAATGGTAGAATTAAAGTGTCGATAGGTTTCAATATATGTTTTGATGTTATTGAAAAGCTGTCTGAACGCTGGGCAGGAAAGAATAATACATGTCTTCCAGAGGATTTAGATAAAAATAATAGAATTTTCTTTTCGTGCACGAGACACTTTTGTCTCCGCAACTTATTTGTCTCTCACATCAAGTCCATGAGTATATATTTAAGTGCGCGCATGTAGCGACGCGACAGCCGGGAGAAAAGTTGCTCGTGCGCGCGATCTCGAAGCTTTTTAGTCATTTACTACTGTGTGACGAACACCTAATTTTGCAATTACTGTTTTGAGGGAAGATTGTTGCTATATTTGCTTTATCCCAAGAAACCTTGCGAACAAGAAATATCTATAGTGAAAATAAACACTTACAATCTCTGAAATGTCAAGGATGGGTAACCTATCCATGGAGGACCTCGGCAAGCGATCCTCAACCTTTTAGATTAACCCGTGCGGCTGTTGTTACGTAATAAATTAAATCATCACAAAAAGTAACGCCATCTTGAATTTCGCACAAAGCTTGAACAACAACAAAATATGTCCTCAGATCTAACAAAATTATAACAACAAAGTGAATACAAACTGGCACATCTCCATATCCGCAGGGATTTAAGGATCTATTCGGTCGGGCCCGAATTGCCCATTTTGAGTGCCTTCTGCTATATCTAGGACGGGTTAACGATTTCACACGCTCACTGGGTCACCTGTGAAGCTTTGAACACAATGTAGGTAGGTACAGAAGGTCTGCTGCATGGAACAACCGAAAAAGCACACAAACACATTATAGCTTCAAAACCTGTGAGGCTCTCAGAACAGCTTTTGTGCTTTTGGGCGAAGCTAAGCTTGCTATATTAGCCAGGACCACGAAGTCCATTCATTTACATCTACTGCAGTTTCAAGAGAGTTGGGCCCAGCTGACATTCATTGATCTTTGACAATTATTATTACGGGTACTTGGGAACCCGAAAGTTAAAAGCCAGTCTGACCAAAGGATTACTCCGTCCATCTTTTCTGTTTAAATTTAAATGTTAAAACTATAGGTATTGAAATTAACGTGTAGTGAACTGTTATTTGTCCTGAAACAACGGATTGGCAATTGGCAGAATAATTTTGCGGTTTTCACTTGTTGTATGCAGCCGATCTTCTGCACCAATCTGTGTAGTGAAGCTTGGCAACTCTGCCTTTTGTGACGTTCTATGCTATGGTTATGATATTAAAGATTCTTTTCTTGTAACACAATGGAGGTTGCTTTTGTAGCGTAAAAGATTTGCAATGAACTTCGTTGTTTTGTTCGTTTCTTTTGTGTTTTTGAATTTGATCAAGTTTTTTTAGAGATGAAGTACACTGGTATAAATTCTAATCTTTAAAATGAACTATCTAGGTACTCATCGGATCAAAGTTGTTGTTAACTAAACCGAACGTTATCAAAAACTACCCTCGTATGATAAACAGCCAATATTGTTATATGTTATGAACTAACTTCTAACGATGTTTTATTTTGTTTCAGGTAAAAACGCAAGTTGTGGTTTCACGCAGTATCAGTCAAGTAAGACAATATAAGAAAACTTATTTCTGGTTAGCCAGTTTACAGGACAAAGTTTAGAAATATGGCTGAAATTTTCCAAAATATTAACATTCCATACTATAGTAGTCGCCAGATAAATGTGGAATAAAGTATATTGACCTTTCCCTAATAACTGTTCATAGGACATGTTGTAGAAAAGTATAACCTCTGTTGTGCGGACTTGTTTTTATAGATATATTGTTTCTTAATGTATTGCCTAGTTACTTGAAATAAACACTCTTGTCATTCAGCATCTTTTTCTAACTCTTATTTTACTAATAATATATTTAATACTATTCCAACCAAATATCACAACACGTTATCAGCACGAAGCTGTGGAAGAGTTTAAAATTATAATTTGTAATAAAATTAGTTGAGTTTCTTGTGTGACTAAAAATTTTACTAGTCGAAATGTCACGTGAAACTGGAGATGCTTCGAGTGTTAATAAGTCTAATCCCTCTACGTCGAATTCATCTTCGATTCCATCATTTTGTCTTCGAAATAAAGATGGATATCCTACTTGGAAGTTTAAGATGAGAAATTACCTTTTACACGAAGACTTGTGGGTAACAATTAGTGGTTATCCGGATGGTGACACGACCCCTGCTTCGATCAAGGTACGCAACGACGAAAAAGCTCTTGCAAAAATTTGCTTAACAGTTGACGGTGCAGCTATTACTCACGTTAGATGTGCGAAAACTGCAGCCGAAGCATGGAAATACTTGCAACAGGCGTTTGAAGATAAGGGAATGGGAAGAAGACTAGCTTTAGAGCGAAAACTGTACAGGTTGAGTCTGTCAGATTTCGGAAATATTGAACTGTACATTTATGCAGTTTTATCAACCGCACAGGATCTTGCGGATATTGATGTTGTCATAGAGGATAGGTCTATTGCTGCTATACTTTTGGGAGGGCTCACTTCAAAATATGAACCTCTCATTATGGCTCTAGAAAGTTGTAATATAGACGTGACTACTGACTTAGTAAAGACAAAACTGCTGAATGAGATGTCTAAAGATGCTGCTATATCTATAGATTCCGCCTTTCATGCGAAGAAGAAGCCTAAATCCAAGAAGAAGGGAATAGTCTGCTACGAGTGTCAAGTACCTGGTCATAAGAGACCTGACTGTCCGCTGAGAAACAAGGAGAAAGGCAAAACGGAGAAAGCTAAGAACATAACGTTTACAGCTCTCAATACTTTTGGCTGCTCAAGCAAGGAGGTATTTTACGTAGATTCTGGTTGTACTAAACACATGAGTTTTAGACGAGATTGGCTTCAGAACATTACGATACAGAATAAAGGTAGTGTTACTGTCGCAAACGGAGAGCAGATTAAATGCTGCGGCATAGGAGACATTTCAATAAATACACCCGAGAACGTAATCAACAAGATCAGCGATGTTGCTTTTGTCCCCGACTTAAAAGCTAACTTATTGTCTGTGCAGAAAGCTGTTGATAAGGGTTTTGTTTGTATTTTTGATAAAAATGGATGTAACTTTTATAAATCTAATCATTTTCATTTTACAGGTGATTCGGTACTTCATGCCTCGCCCTGTGGTGGACTGTACGTTGTAGATGGTACTGTTAATGTTCCCGAAGATGTGGCAAGTAATCATTTGACGCAGGATGTGCACTCTGACTGTCAGAATATTAGTTACAAACTCTGGCACAAGAGGTTAGGACACTTGTGTCGTATAGGCATGACCCAACTGAAGAATCACGAGGTAGGTGTAAAGTTTAGTGTAGTAGATAAAAGCAGTTGCATCGCTTGTGTGGAAGGAAAACAGGCAAGGAAACCTTTTAAGAAGGTAGCATATAACAGAGCTACTTCTCCTTTAGAACTGATACATATGGATTTATTGGGACCTGTGTCTACAACCTCTTTTCAGGGGAATAGGTTTATGTTAACTATTGTTGATGATTATACAAGGAAGGTATTTGCTTACTTTATTTCTTCCAAGACAGAGGTTAAAAATAAATTTAATATTTTCCAAACCTTTGTTGAAAATCAATTAGATAAGAAAATTAAAGCAGTTAGAACTGACGGCGGTAAAGAGTTCGTTAATAGGGAATTCGATGATTATCTTGCCTCTAAAGGTATCCAACATCAAACGACGGCGCCGTACAGCTCTCAACAAGTGGGAGTAGCTGAACGTACCCACCGCTCAATTACAGAGAAGGCGAGGACGTTGTTAGCAGAAAGCTCACTACCTAAAGCATTCTGGGAAGATGCTTTCCAAGTTGCCGTATACCTGAAAAATAGGTCTCCTCACAGAGCCTTAGGTGGTCAAATTCCCGAGGACAGGTGGTGTGGTTGTAGAAATGACCTCAGTCATTTGAAAGTGTTTGGATGCAGAGCACTTGTACATATACCTTCATGTCAAAGGAAAAAGTTAGACGTAAAGGCAAAGGAAGCGATTTTTGTCGGTTATTCAGAAAATCCAAATACTTATATATTTAGGAATCCTGCTAACCTACGAAAAGTGTTTACGTCCAGAGATGCAACCTTTTTTGAAAATTGCTTTACAGGGTTGAAAGAGCAGAGGCAGTCTGAGCCTGTGGTACAGTCAGATTCCATATTGTTATTTGAAAATAAGGAACCTGAACATAACGATTGTCAATTTTTCGATTGTGTTGAGAGTGCCGATCCTATAGATGAGCCAACTACACAGTTAAATGTAGAAAGTACAGAAGAATCAGCAAATATGAGAGAACCAGAACCATTCTTTGAGCTGAGACTTCCTAGTGTCGATGAAGAGCCACCTAGTTTGGAAGAGGAGAGGAGGTATCCCACGAGAAACAGAAAACCACCAGATTTTCTTTCTTATAATTTGTCGACGGATGATGCAAATGAACCTACGACTTATTATGAAGCTACTCATGCTGACGATGCTGATAAGTGGCACCATGCGATGGCTGATGAGTACAACTCTCTGATAAAACTCCACACATGGGAACTAGTAGATAGACCAAACAAAAAGGTCATACCATGTAAATGGGTTTATAAACTTAAAAAGGACGCTTATGGTAATGTCACTAAATATAAAGCCAGACTCGTCGTCAAAGGTTTTAAGCAAGTTAAAGGCGTAGACTACGACGAGACTTTTGCGCCAGTGATTCGTCATTCTTCTCTCCGCACCTTGTTTGCATTAGCTGCAGAGATGGGCTTAAGAATGAAACACTTAGACGTTGACACCGCGTTCCTTAACGGAAACTTAGAAGAAGAAGTTTTTATGGAGCAACCCCTCGGCTTCAAAGCAAAAGACAAGGAAAACAAGGTGTGTTTGTTGCGTAAATCCTTGTACGGCCTTAAACAGGCGCCAAGAGCTTGGAACAAAAAGTTAAACGAAACGCTTATAAAAATAGGTTTTACAGGAACTCCTTCTGAGCCTTGCGTATATACGAAACTTTTTGGTGAAGAACTCGTTATATTAGGTATTTTTGTCGATGATATAATCGTCTTCTTTAAATCTGAATTGACATTTGACATTGTCAAAAAGGATTTGTCGAAATATTTTTCTCTGAAAGATCTTGGAGTATTAAAATGTTATTTAGGTTTACAAATTGAATATGATTCCGAGAGTATAAAAGTAAATCAGAGAAATTATATTTTATCGTTACTGGATCAGTTTAACATGAAAGATTGCAAGATAGTGGATACTCCTTTAGTTAAAAAGAATATGGAAAGGAGAACCGATGGACAAGTTGGAGAGTCTTATCCTTATCAGAATTTAATAGGAGGTCTAATGTACCTTTCGGTAAACTCTAGGCCCGATATCGCCTACGCCACGAGCTACTTAAGTCAGTATAATACGTGTTATACGAAGGAACACTGGAATGCTGCAAAAAGGGTTCTGCAGTACCTAAAGGGTACTGTAAACTATTCATTGGTTTATAGGAGAAGCGGAAACCCCTTAAAAGGCTATTGTGACGCTGACTGGGCAAATTGCACGATAGATAGAAGATCATATACTGGGTACGCCTTCAAGTTGAGTGGAGGTCTTGTATCTTGGGAGTCCAAGAAGCAACCTACTGTTGCCTTATCCTCGGCGGAAGCAGAGTATATGGCACTAGCGTCTGCCACGAAGGAAGCGTGTTACTTGCGTCGATTTATCTATGAGATAACAGGTAAACTTTCATCAGTTAACTTAGCTTCTGACAGTCAGAGTGCCATTAATCTGGTTCGAAATCCCGTACACCACAGCAGGACGAAGCATATTGATACTCGTTTTCACTTTATTAGGGAAAAAGTATCCGATAACGTTATAATGTTAGAATATGTGAAAACTAGTGATATGCCTGCTGATGTGCTAACAAAGCCACTAGGGCCTATAGTACACAAACGATGTACAGTTAGCTTAGGTCTAGAAACTTAGTTTTATTATTTTTTGTTTTCTGTTAGTGTGTTTGTCTTGCACAACTTCGATTAAGGGCGGCTGTTGTAGAAAAGTATAACCTCTGTTGTGCGGACTTGTTTTTATAGATATATTGTTTCTTAATGTATTGCCTAGTTACTTGAAATAAACACTCTTGTCATTCAGCATCTTTTTCTAACTCTTATTTTACTAATAATATATTTAATACTATTCCAACCAAATATCACAACAGGACATATACCTGAACAATTAAATATGAATCGTTTTTCATTATTAGACAATGTTAAGGATCACGAGAGACGATGATTCGGGACAGCTTTGTGTCATTAATTCCGTTTTTCAAATTAAAAATGTCAATAATTGTAGGTGAGTCAATGACCGTTATTCCACGATTATCTGGCGCCTACTATAGAAGCCAGTTAAAGCTAACGTACGTACCATTACCGTTACAATTTAACATACAAAAGGGTGGCAGTGTAGCAAATAGGGCGGGCCCAGCAAATATTGTTCAGGCATAGTCGCACCGCTGATCAATGTTGATTTTCAGCCCACTCCTGGTCTCCCTATAAACAATTACCTTCCCAGTCCCATTTGTACACTTTTATCGTTCAGAGATCTTATTTTGAGACAAACTGGTATTCGTATGAACTACCTTGGACTATATACTCATTAGTACATTACATGCATCGAGGGCCTTATTTATATAAATCTCAGTGGCGTTAAGCGATTGATTGGCACATTATTCTTTTGAATATTTAAATTACATTTCATGTTAATTCTGAAAAATTTATTCCTCATACTTAGTTTAAATACTGGAAACGTTTAGAATATTCCGAGGGAGGCTACCCCCCTGTACTATCCCCACCCCGTCCATGGTTAAAGTTTTTAGGTTAGAATAAAAATTTCCATGAATGTGCATCGATTTATGGAGACCCGAGCATGGTTCCCGTGCTTCGTCACAGCGGGCGAGGGCTGCTCTTCCTTCGCGCCTTCGGTTTTTTATATATGTACACTCTAGGGGTAGGGCAGACAAGACCACGTGGAAAGTGGGGTGCCCCGATTCGGTTTTGGGTATTTTTCGTCGCTTCACGTTCCGTTCCATCGTGTAAATAAAGATTCGTTATTTTTTTGTGCAAAAAAGTCAATGTAATTGCATAATACAGCACGGTTATTGTGCACATTAATTACAAACCAAATTTAAAATAATAAAATTATATTTAAGTAAAAAATATGACATAAATTTGAATAAAATACACTTCAACCATCAACGGAACGTGAAATGTCAACTTTGAAGTCTACCATGACAATTTAACCAACCTAAAAATTTGCAAATGGCGCACTATTTTCCAATTTGTATGGAAACTTTAAAAAAATATGTCTCGTAAACCGTGAATTACCGCAACTTCAAAATTTGTAAAAAGCTTTCAATTTATGAGTACTATCTACAAAAAAAATGAACTTCCAAATCGATGGCCCATAATAGAAAGTTTATCCCTAATTTTATTTGCCGTGAATTTAAAACCGTTAAAGATAAACAAAAAGTACTTTTTTACTGTTCTAGTAACAAAAAGCAAACAACTCGCTCTTCTCCAGTCATAGGAAAACTAGTTACATCACGATTCTTTTAGCAGTACTAGAAAATGCTTTAAAAAGACACTCTTTGAGTGTTAACAAAAGACATCTATGCCGTTTCGTTTCCTCGCTCGTTTTGACTGCATTTGCACAATCAAGATTCGTTATCTATTCTTATTTGAAGTAGTTCTACATTTCAAGAGGTCGGATTGTTGAGAGAGGGACGGTTTTCTTTGTATTAGGCAGCGTAGAATAGGGAAATATTGATTTTGCAGGAGGAAATTGTTATAATTATTTGCTGCGGACTTTCTATGTGATTAATAATACTTTATTGATCAACTAATTCATTTATTTACTATAAAACGGATCACTGCATCGAAAAATGATTTGAACTGACCGCCAATATTTTAAAAGACCTATCCAACGATATCCCATTCGATGGAACAACAGCTAAAAAAAAAGTCCAGCCCCCTTTACCTGTACCCGGTACCTTAAAGATGACATGAAAACATGATTTTCCAAATACAACTATGTCGGCGTGATTAATATCTATAACCATACAAAATTACAGCTTCGTGGCATCAATAGTCTCTGAGTGAAACCGTGGTTTATTAAGTGACTATATTATGTCCTTCGCCTGTGCTTAACTACCAAGGGTACCTACATAGCCCTTGAAAATGTCAAACTTAATTTGCATGCGCCACTTTTGGTCTGGGCTTGACAGAACGAATGGTGAATGGTGTCGAAAGTTCCTCAAGTGGCATTCCACAAGGCGGACCGATGACTTGGTGCAGGCCGTGGGAATCCGCTGATGAACGCACAAGATGCGATGCGGGTGATGTGGCTACGCATGTCCAGCAGAGCACATCTTTAGACTGAAATGATGATGATCATGCTCTTTGATCGAAACCTTTGCCTCTAATTATTCTTTTTTTGTATTCTTAAACCAATTCATGTTGCATTTGACTAAAGGTTGATTGAACCTATTTGGACCAACTCATCGAGTCCAACTTAAAAACATGGAAAAAAAAAACGAAAAAAAAAAGAATCGTTCCATTGTTGAAAACAAAAGTAAATCAAGATATAAATCATCCAATGAACGTCCATCATTCTTAAAAGCATTTCTCAATAATTTTCCTTGAAACCGTAACGAAATTCAAAACATCATCGACTCATTAACATTGTTCAAACACTTTCCTATTTAATGAGATAAGAAGAAAACTTCTAGACAATTTATTTTGTTCCTTTCTTAGAAGGAAAAGTAAAGAAAATCCGGCCAAGTAGAATCGGACTCGCGCACTACGGGTTCCGTATCACCAAAGCAACTACATTATCATATTGATTTATTTTCGTACAGAAGCGATATTGTGACTGGCTTCCTAATATGATTAAAAAATACATAGATGACACACTACAGTTAAATAGATGGTCAGAGAGACAATATAATTAGTATATTAATTAGAGACAAATGTTATTCCAAATTTACTGTTATTGTAAATGTCAATTCCATAATTTGTTAAAGCCATTGAAGCTTTGAATGACAATTTAATTATAATTGAATCAGTGAACATGCATGCCAACGTGACGGCAAAATATGGAGAGCAATGAACAAATCCAATGTTTTTTTGAATGATTTGGAAAAGAGAAAGAAGACAACTTAAGCTTATAAATAGATTGCGGAATTTATTCGAAAGAGTCACCGCGGCCCTGGAACGCAAAGGGCTTTAGAATGAACACGATTGGGTTCTAGTCAGTAAGAGTCTGACACGCCCTTCCGCTCCACCCAGTGTGGAAGAAGTCATTTGATGATTTCCCATCCATAAGGCTGTATTTCTAAGAATCGTCTTTATCTTCTCGGATCTACGAGTTTCTCCTGCCACAATCTGTGCTTAAGCTGTAAATGCCATTTTACGGGGTAATATTATATTTCGTCAATTTCGCGACAACCCATAGAACAGTTTGTATTTCGCAAATACATATTATGTGATTAATTTGCTGCCATTTTTGAGGTAAACTGTTGGCAAACTCAAAAATATATCAGTTTGATTAGTAAAAATGGTGATACTTGAGAGAGCAAAGTTTTTGATGTTCAATATTTTAAGAAACAATATTTTTGATGGTCAAAGTTCAGAAAATCTATCATTCCATTGATCAGTTTTTTTTAAATCAAGGGTGGCTATGCAAACAAGCCCACAACCACCAGTGCATGCATAAATGCAGAATGGTAATGGAAAATTTCGATAAAATAGGGCGTAGGTACGTGTGCTAAGCATTGGAGACCATTTGCCCCATGTACTACTCCATGCATAACCCTACCCTGGGTACTTTATGACAGAAAAAAAAAAACAAATTTAAAAAGAAAAACTTGGTGTAGTTAAATCAAACCATGCGTTCATTCTGGGGGAAGCTTTTTCAACAAAAACTCAGTTTAATTAGGGAACTAAACAAAGACGGTGTTCTATTTAAAGTGACGCAAGCTAGGATTTGAACTTTTAGAATCTGTATCCCGTACCACCTATTACCCATTATTATTCAAAGCAAGAATAAACAGGCATCTACTGGGCTCGCTCGCTCATAGACCCCTTCCATCGCTCACCTTCAAGCGTGATCGAGGACAAGAATGGGCTATACTAATATTATAAATGTGAAAGTAACCGTCAGCCTGTCCGTTTGTCAGTCTGTCTGTATGCCTGTCTGTTAAGCTCTTGCCGTCTTATCAGCTAAACGGATGGCTCACGGGTAGACCTTGGAAATGGCTTGGAATACGACATAGTATATGTCATTTTTAGCCCAGGAGCATGTTCTCTTGGGATAATTTTCGACTTACGCAGACGAAGCTACTAACAGAAGCTAGTAAGCAATAAAAAGAAAATATGGAACCCTAAAAACAAGGAAAAGTGAACTCGTAATTTATTCTTGACCTTTCGGGCCACGATTGCTTGCGAACGTGCTCGGAAGACGCACATGTGTTTAGTATTACGGGAACCGTTTAGGAAAAAGGAAAGGGTGGAAACTGTCTGAAGGGTTTGTTTTCTGTGTGCTGCCAATTGTGTTACCTAAACTACATATTTTTAGATTAGGCTGTACCTTATGTTGCCTCTTTGGTAATGTACAGACGCCAGCACATCAAGCTACAACAATATGTCAAAATTCTTTTATAGATTTTCAACTTTTTCGCCAAAGCATTAAGTTCAAGGTTGATAAGGAAGATTTGACAGTTTCGGGTAGCTTTACATGTGATACCAGGACCAAACCAACATTATAGGCGGTGGCTAGAAACACTCAAAAGGGTATTTATTGAGATATTTTTTTTGCATTTCTCAAAACCTTCTCTACAGACAAGACGCAGTTCAAAAACATTGCTCAAAAATCTCAAAAAATGTTGTCAGCGATTTAAAATCTGTAATAAACAGAGACAGCACTAATTGCATGTGACGTCACCCACAAGTCCCGCCATATTGAATTGAAGCCAACCAGTGCAACTGACATTTTGTGTGACAAGGATAAAAGAATAACTTCAAAAGTGTAAATTTTTTCTGTTTTTCGACCATTTTTCACAGACCGTTATGTTTTAATATCATCTATCAAATAAATATTTATTAATTTAAGTTTTTCATACTAGTCAAATACCCTATTCTTAAAAATATTACTAGCAGCTAGCAGGACTAGCGATTTAATTAAATATCTAGTTTCTGAAATTCGATAATTATGCGTGGGAACGTACTACCGGTATAAAAAGTACCCTATGGTCTAGCTAGGCTGTCAAATCCGTTTAGGCGTTGTGGAGTGTTTGAATAACACTACTGCTTCATAGATGTAATAATCTATACTTAATATAATAAAGCTGAAGAGTTTGTTTGTTTGAACGCGCTAATCTCTGGAACAACCTGGATTTGGAAAATTATTTTTGTAAATGATAGAGAATAGAATATTCTTTATTATGTGCACCATACAAGTTAAAGAAAATATAGATGAGGAAAACATTACATAGGGTGACACAATGGGCAGCCTTATCGCTAAAAGCGATCTTTTTAAGTTAACCTTTGGATGGATTTTAGAGAAAAAATGAAAGACAGTACTGTATGATAGCCACATTGATGAGGAATACTATAGGCTATACGGGAACGGGATATGCGCGTACAAAATCTAGTAATATTATAATAGAACAAACTCCTGAGCCCTAGACTAGACTATGGGTTATTGCCATCGTGAATCCGTTGCGAAAAAGGGATACTGTAATTAGAAGGTCGAGTCGACTGTTTTTACAACGATGAGAAAACCATGCACTTCCCTGGTGCGCCGCGTGCGGGCCAGCCCCGACCTTATTCTGCGCTGTGTGGTAAGCCGACTCGATTGTTTATATGTGGGTCGCTGCTGCAAGCTGTCCACCTCGGTGTTAGGCGTGTGGCAGTGATTCACATGTACCATGGTTTTAGGTAAAGTGATTAGATTAGGAATACTAATACATTGGGTTAAGGAATATTGTTACTTAAACAATTGAGTCGTGTTACTTGTGAAATCTTCTCTTTATTTATTTTCCTTCCATACTAATTTACAGTTTTAAATATTTCTTTAAAAAAAAACACATTTAAAAATATTAAAAGTAGTAGTCCGCCGGTGTCGGGAGCAGGGTCCAAGCTACCGGTGGTTAGGGCTCCAGAGAAAGGATCCTCCTCACAATACGAGCCGTATCGAGGAGTACTGCCTTCTGTATCAGGCCCTTTATCCAACCACGTAACGCCAGCTTATGACAATCGGCACAATGACCGCTGAGTCCACATTCCACATGTCGACAACCTCGTGTGCAATATTATTATTATCATATTTTTTTTCTGTACAGTTACATCTCTCTCTTTTAACGGAATTATGATGGCAATGGAACGTTATCGTAGCGGCTCTTATGACTATACTGAGTCCCCAAACCTTTCCCGGTTTCTAGTGTTGAAACTGGAACGCAGGCCGGTCAAACGAATTAATACAATTTGAATGCATACTGTTCTAAACCTATATGTCAGCTTAATTGAATGCGGTTGCAACGTAGTTACCTTCCCAGCGGCAGTGTTGTATTTAGCAACTTGAGTGGGTATTTGGCTTGCGTCGCAGTGTGTTGTACTTAGAAACTTGAATATTTGACCAGCGTTCCGGAAAACTAATTTCCTGGACAGTTTGCGAGATAATCTGAAAATTGAGAATTACCTGATGGCCTTTCTTCGACTAGAAATATAGGAAAAGTGATTGTTTTGACATCCTAGTGGTAGGACTACGAATGATTTGAAAGGGGAAACACCCATAATTTTAAGAACGTTCCTGTTCTAAGCTCAGTCTGAAGTTGTAAAAATTACCATTACCTAATTTACACAACTGCCCCAATAGGAGGATAGTGTTTTTTCGAGAGTAGGTATGTATGGTTGTATATCAATTTTTTTTGGCACGTCCTGGGGCTTAAACGACTGGATAGATTTTAACAAATAAGGTATCATTAGATTCATCGTATGTGCTAAAGTGACGTAGCCTATATGAATTTAGAAAAGAAATAAGATGGCGGCTGCGGTTAGGTTTAATGCAGTTGTATATTTCGTGAGATGGTCATGTAACTTACTTAAATTTAGGAAAATAATACGTAAATCAATCAAATCTGTCATCCTCTGCCTAGCCTTTTCCCTACTACATTAGGGTCGGCTACCAGTCAAACCGGATTCAGCTGAATACCAGCATTTTACTTGGAGCGGCTGCCTACCAGACCTCCATAACCCATTTACTGAGTAACACGGTACTCCTTGGCAAGACTGGTGTCAGATTTTCTGGCTTCTGGCTGTCCGTAACGACTACCAATGATATATAAATGACAGCTGGGAGCAAAGGCTTAACGTGCTTTCCGAGGCACGGAGGAGTTTCGGTATGTTAAGATGGTCGGCTCGGACAGCGTTTGCGCCCTTGAAGATCGATCTGTGCGGCTTTTATTATTTAGCTACGAGCTATCAATCAAATCTGTGATTTATTTATTTTGTTTTCTCACAAACACCAGAAAAAATGCAATCAACTGCATCTGCCTGCTTATTTGGAACTTTTTAGTATTTTTTGTCAAGAACAAACAAACAAGTAAATAAGCTTTACATAACATTCAGCAACAATTAAAGGATTGAAGTAGATTTACAACGATCTCAGTCGACTTAAATGACATTTCTGTTGGTTTAGACCGTAAAGCTGGTGAATGGTTGAAGTTTTGATATATGTACCACTTATAATCGTGACCTTAATCCCTATTGGTGGAGTTGCTGAACTGAAAGATTAGCTGAGCGATTTAATGTTTGTAACTGCGTTATTTATTTAGGAGTTTATAGGAACTGAAAAATCAAACATTGAATTATTGTAACCGTTGTAAGACAGCTATACACATGTAAGACAAATGAAGGCTGAAAATAAATATTGATGCATTATACTGAGTGTCTTTCATGCATTGGCAATCTTACAAGAGGTTAAAGTATTGTAGTGGCAATGGTATTAAAATTCTTCAGTCCTTGTAATTTATGACTTTACTGTAGGTACCTTTGAATATGATTTACATACATATGTATATGTCATCGGAAAAATGCAAACGCTGTAAGATTTTAAAATGCAGCGAGAAATTGTAAATATTTTTTTCTTAATAATACACTGATATATTGGAAACTATTGAATTTAGATGGGATTTATTGTATTCAAAATGATTTTTTTCATAATACCTATATCGAAAAATAATTATAAACTAATTTATTTTTTACAATCTTATGAAGTTTGCTATTTTCCGGTGCCATATATATGTAAATCATATATATGTATTTCCGAATTATTGCCATACAAATTGTTGCGATATTCATGCGTACCCTGATAGATTAACAGTCTATTCAAAAGTGACCAAGTAGCCTGCGCAGGTTCCTACCTGCTCTGGCATCAAATACACAAACGCTAAAATTCTCTCAATTCGGCAGTGATTTTATTACGGAGCAAAACAATTTATATTCTACAGTTTGAACGTGATGAGAATTGTCATAGCAATCGTGCTCGCCTTGTTACCGTATGTAACTGTAGGGTAGCCATGTTGGATTTTGTAAAAGATGGATAAGTTGGAGATCCAAACAGAAGAAAATTCATAACATTTTTTGAAGCATTACTGTCCATGCATCGGAGGTTGGATTCGTTAATATCCTTAATCGTGTTTTTGACACTACGCACTTATTATGCGAGCTCTCTGTCAGCAGCCGCGTTCCCCACCTCTCAGCTAGAGTGAACAGACATATTCTAGGCTCACTCATTAAATGGCAGACATGGGGTCTGCCAGCAGGTGTGTCGCTTACCAGCAGGTGAGATCGCAGTTAAGAGCAGATCATCAAGAAATTACAGAGAAATAGTTTTTGATTAGAACGCTTACGCCAAATCCATAGGGCAATTTCTAAAGAGAGTTAAAGTAAAAGTTAAAAAGCCATTTGGGTACCTACATTAAGTTAAATGACTGAAACTAAATAACAAATCACTGAGCACATACACAACATAGTTTACAAAGAAATTCTAAAATGAAAGAAAACTAAAAAAAGAAAAAGAGTTTATTTGCACTAACTTGGTGCCACCAAGCATGACGCATACCAAAAAATTGGTTGTCTATAAAGTCGGTTTACGGACGATAGTTTAACGTGACAACGTCATAACAAAACATTGTAACGGGACAATTAGCGTAACGGGACAATTTTTCGTGCGTGCAGCCGGCGTTCATCGGTTTATTAGACGTTGTCACGTCTAAAAATATAAACAAAATTACAAAATTTATGCGAGAAAGATATGGCCATCGCTCAACATAATGCTGGGGCTCGTGTGCGAGACAGAGCCACAGCACTGGTTTTAGCGAAGTAAACGGTAATCCATTTATTTTTGGGCAGGCCATAACTTAAAAATCCCAACTTTTTGTGCCAATATCTGGTAACCTTACTCGCAAGGGTTTATCTCGGGTTCGTTCCTCATACGCTTGGTGACCTACATACACAAGATTTTTCTTATATCGCGGTTGCCTGACAGATAAGGCTGAAGCGATTACGTATACACTATTCTATACGGTTGGAACAATATGGGTTGGATTCTGTATCGTAGGTTAGTTTTTATTGGCAGTAGGTATACAGTACATAGTTTTATCTTTGTGGGAGAGATACTCTTTTCACCAGTGTTATTGGGTTAGGCTCGGATGATTTAGTAGTATTTTGATTGTGTATCATGTCCTTGTCTTAAGGTCGATATTCCTAACTTAATTTTTATATTAATTTTAAGTGTCTTCAGTGATTTTAGCTTAATTAGTGTATTGCAAATAGATTTCTTAACTCTTCATTTACACCAAAACAACTTATAATGCTGAAATAATCAAGTTTAAGTACAAAGGCGAGCTTAACTGAAAGTCGAGTTTTCTCTCAAAATTGTTTTCTTAAAATATGGCTCTAATATCAACTTGGCAAGTTTTCTACAACGTCGATTTTACTATTAATTTAATAAAGAAAAAATCTTGTAAAGTTGATAATAGGGTATTTTTAAGAAAACGTGTTTTCGAGTGTTTCATAATTTTTATATGGTCAAGAAAGATCCAAGCTCTCTGTTCATTGGTCAAACAACAATGTTAGAGACTATTCTGCAGTTCTGAAATGCTTGGCCTATTTATTGATCTCACTACTTTTAAAGGCCGAATTTTTGGGGATAGGAACTTGGCCTTTTTTCACATTTTTGTTTTTGGGGGATAGGTAACCAGTAAACTTTTAAAAAAAAAATATAACATAACTGAAATAACACGTAAATATATGTACCTACGTATATAACACGTATTCCATGATTTCTATCATTTTTGACATAATAGCAAGAGCCCCCATTCTAAGACTGAAATTAAATACAAGAGTAAAGGTACGAGGAACGTACCTATATATTATTACTAAGAAAACTAAAGTTACCTGCTAAACCCTCGACTGAGCAGGTAAACTTGACGACTCGCCCGGGGGTTGTAAGTCTTAGAGCCCTTGGGATGATTTAATATGAATATTATTTACCCACACAGAGCATGCATGAGAAAAGGGCATTATATTGTCTTCGCTTTTGTTATTAGTTTTGCCTTACACAAAATGTAACTTTTATGAATACTGAATTTGATCGATCCGTAAAGTTGGAGCTTCAATTTTTGTTTTAATACTCGACTTTAAATTATTTGGTATTTTTGATAACAAGACTGTTTTTCGTAATGGCTATTTAGTTTCCAGGATAAATAAAACACAGACAAAGATTGGATATAGTTTTCAAGTACAGTGACGATGCAGCTCCGACATGATGTCACAATAGGTTTCGGCGCGCCTTTCCTGATCGGATGGGACAACTACTTAATTTTTGCCTAGAAGATAGGTTAAAGATTCAGGTTCTGCAGCTAATATATTAAAAACCAGCGCTGGGTGTCTGACGCCCAGCAAATGCTGAGATGGTAACCCTTTCGTAATGATTGATGAACTAATGATTATGTCTGAATGATTACTAATACATGAATGATTGTCACTATCACTACCAATGAGTCACTACTTCCGGCAGACTATCCTTCCCGTTGTTTGGCATGCTGGGCCACTCATTTTCACTATGCTGTAAAAATGAGGGTCCAGACCACCACAGAGGCGTGTCCGTGATAACGTCGGCGCTGAGACCACGGGAAACAAGATCAGCCGGGTTGTCTTTGTACGTAGCTCCAGGTATGACCACAAGTACTTTCCTGAATCTCATTGACTCTGTTTCTGACAAAAGGCTTCAATTGATTTGAAGGAGTAGAGAGCCAACCCAGGACAATGGTTGAGTCGCACCAGAATCTACATTTATGAATGGGCATGGTAAGCGATTCCTGAACCATAGTACACAGCCTTGCACCTAACAAAGCTCCACAAAGTTCAAGCCTCGGTATCGTCGTTGGTTTGATGGGCGCTACACGGTTTCTAGAGACTAGAAGTTGTACGCTTATGGATCCACTGCCATTACAAGAACGAATGTACACGCAAGCACCATACGCCCTCTCGGACGCATCGGTAAAGACGTGTACTTCGTGCGTAATAGAGTCTTCACGCAAAACCCAACGAGGAATTTTTAAGTGGTTTAATGCTGTTATTGTGCCTTCAAATGTAGACCAAAGGTTTCTGACTTCGTGCGATACTTCATCATCCCAGTCATACTTTTCTAGCCATAGACGCTGCATGATTATCTTTGCTTCGACGACGCACGGACCTACGAGGCCCAGTGGGTCAAAGATTTGACTGATGACAGAAAGAACATGACGTTTGGTGACTTTGGTAGTGGGGGTGATATTTATAGTATACGTAAGTGAATCAGAGTCACAAACCCAGTTTAGACCTAAAGTCTTAGATTGAGATGGGTTTGGACCTTGTTCATAAAAATGTAAGGTATTATGTAACTTATTACTATGTGTAATTTCTTTAAGAATTTGAGGATTATTTGATCGCCACTTACGTAAATTGAATTTTGCAGATAATAAAACGGAATGGACCTTCTTAGAAATGGCAACAACTTCACCTATGGTATTCCCTCCACTAAGAAAGTCATCAACGTAGAAGTCACGTCGTATGGCACATTGAGCTCGACTGTCCTCAATGTCATGAGCCAAACTTACGAGACACTTAGTGGCTAAATAGGGTGCAGAAGCGGTACCATAGGTAACCGTATTTAAAGTGTAGGTCTTAAGAGGTTCTGAAGGTTCGAACCTGAAAATTATTTTTTGAAGAGGTCGTTGGACTGGATTTAATTCTATGGCCCTGTACATTTTTTCCACGTCACCTGAGACCACGTACCTATGCTGACGAAAACGTGTTAAGATTGAAAACAGATCGTCTTGAACTACGGGACCGACCATCTGAATGTCGTTAAGTGACACCCCCGAACTGGTAGAAGCTGATGCGTCGAATACTACGCGTAGTTGTGTAGTGGTGCTTGAGCTGCGAATGACTCCATGATGTGGAATGTAATATTTACTCATGGAGTTTTCTGGTGATGGAGTACAGTTTGAATCTAACGTCATATGACCTAGGCGCTCATATTCACTCATGAACTCATTATATTTTTTATGAAATGACGGATCGCGTTTAAATCGCCGTTCAAGGGAAAGAAAACGATTTCTAGCATTAGTAAAAGAATGACCTAATGTACTAGGATCCCCTTTTAAAGGCATAGTGACGACGAATCCCTCACCACCATTACGAACGGTGGTTTGAGCAAATGACTGCTCACACATTCTCTCCTCAAGTGAGAGTGAATGTTTTGAAGCGACGTTGTCAAGCTCCCAAAATTGAGTGAGGTCGGGAGTGACATTGGAATGATGACAATGATGATTAGCGGAAAAACATGATTGGCGCGAAATACTACCTGAAACTAACCATCCTAATTTGGTCTCGCATAGTTTAGGTAGGTTTTTCCCTAAGTCTATCGTTTTGCTACCTACGACATTCCAGAAAACTTCAGCCCCTACCAGGATATCTACGACCGACGGAACGTTAAAGTTCGGGTCTGCTAGCTTAAGACCTGGAGGAATAGGGACGTGATTGATATGCACGAATGAAGACGGTAGAACCTTTGTGATTTCAGGCAAAATGTGACACTCGAAATCTACAGTGAAGGCACAGCATAAAGACTCTATTGAGAGGTGACAAGACTGTGTACTAGTAGATGTGTGATTATTAATACCCGTTACCTTGGTGCTCGTACCGCGTCGTAACAAACCCAGCTTCTCTGATAAGCTCTCTGTAACAAAGTTCGCCGTACTGCCGTTGTCCAGCAGAAGGCGCGCAGTGTACTTCTTACCCGTCACGCCAATCACGTTCACCATAGCTGTGGACAGTAAAACATGCGCAGAAGTAGCAAGCTGCATGGAATTGGCTGAAAGCACAACATTTGAAGAAGGCGAAGCAGAAGGCAGTGCAGAAGGCAATGGATTGGGAACAGGTTTGGGGTCGTTACTTTCCAAATGCAAAAGCGTATTGTGCTTTGTTTTGCAATATTTGCAATGTGAGAATCTACATGATTTAGAATTATGTCCAAAGCGTAAGCAGTTGATACAAACATTGCATTCAATTGCCTTTTGTTTGCGATTTTCTACAGACAAATTTCTAAATGATTCACATTTAAACAAAGTATGTGCTTGGGAGCAAAGTGGACATTTACGGTTTTTATTAATATTCTCTAAGTTTTTATTTGTTTTATTTTGTTTAGAATCAGTTTTATTTGAATGACTATTATTTAAAGCGACAATAGTATTCGTTTGAGAAGTACTAAAAAAGAACAAAATTGTGTTAAAGTAGGATCATCTTTAAACGTATTGTTTCTATGCTCTTCCCAGTTACGACTTGTTGTTAAATCTAATTTTAGAACCATAAAATAGATAATGATGTCGTCCCAATATTGAGTGGGCCTTTTTAATGATGTTAGTGCCCTGACATTTTTATTAATGACATCAACAAGGTTTCTGATGGAAACACTTGACTCTTTTGTAACGGGTTCGGCATCAAACAACGCTTGTAAATGATTTTTTACAAGAAGTCGGTTATTATTGTAACGTTCGCATAGCAAGTCCCACGCAAGATTATAATGATCGGCTTTGAAGTCAATGTTTTTAATAATTAAAGCCGCATTTCCCTGGAGTGAAGCTCGCAGGTAGTGGAACTTATTAATGTCACTTATGCTAGAATTGTCGTGAATCAATGACCCAAAGGTATCCCTAAACTCAAGCCAGCATTGGTAGTTCCCATCGAAATGTGGCAAATCTATTTTAGGCAAACGAACAAAAGAATTCCTTAATGAAACATGTGCACCTGAGTCAGCGTCTCTGAAGCCCGCCTCCGACGCAGCACCGTTGGCCGAGACACCGAGCAGGCTGCGCGTGAGTGCCACCAAATTGAAGAAGTGGCGGTCGAAGTCCTCACGCTCAGTCAACGCAGACTCGTCGTCATCGGAACGCACTTCGATCTGTGTCTGTAAGGCATCAAATTTGGTGTGCAAGTTTTCGAACTTATTGAAACGCTCCTCTAAATCTAAACGTTGCAACTCAGATATTGTGGAACTGCTTTTAACTAAATTTAAGTAGTTGCTGTAAATTGTAAGCTGCGATTTTATAGAACTACGTTTCTTAATATATGTTTTTAAATTATCTGCCATTGTAAAGTTGAATAAACAGCTAGACGCACTGATGCTAATATAAACTTATTGATAAAAACTGCAAAACAGCTGTTCGTTAGTGAAAGGGATCCAGAATGAATGTCAAGGTCAACGACTCAACATGTGGTGACAATGTGCGAACTAGATAATGACCATGCGTTATCGATACACAATATGCGTATTTCAACAAGCAGTGTTACAGAAACACTACGAAAGCACAGATATTGAAACACTATATGTAAACTGAAATATAGGAAGATGAATCAGCGATTTTCGGCAAGAAAAAGAAATCTGAAAATTAACTAATTGGAACGGACTCACTCAAATACAGTATTATACTCCCAACGAATGACATCAGCTCCCACGATGACGATGCAGGCTGCCTCGGGAACGACTTCTTTGTTCTATTCTTCGTGGTCGTACCGCGTGGTGCTCGCGAACGGTCAAAGTCCGCACAGGTGAACACGACGACCGACGACGTTGACGGCGTTAATTACGGCAATTCTGGTAATTATTCTTCAATCGAAGGACCATTTGGTCGGGCTCAATCGGAATGAAAGATAAATAAGTAGTGGACTGTATTAAAATAGGTTTAATACCATAATTTACATGAGCAACATAAATAGAATTGATATAAAGAAATGCCCGTAGTGGAGCGCGTCTGTGAGCTGAGTGGTGTGGCGGGCGCGCAGCGGCCGTCGTGTCCCGGGTTCGGTACCCCGACACCCGCGCAGTCCCCGCGGTTAGTAATGCGCATATGTGATGCGCCAACAGTACATTATTGCTCTCTTTTTCATTTGCTTTGTGTTTGTTGCTGTTTTGTCTGTATAGAATTAATGTTTTCTATTATATTCTAAATTACTAAACAATAGAGCAGAGGGCCTAGAAAAAGAGATAATTGTTCTTAACATTCTTAACCTTTGACGCCATCGCTGATAGAATGTCTCTTTGTGCCTGCTGTAAAGTTTTGCTTTAATAAAATGAGATTCATCTTCACACTGAAGCAAAACGTGTTACTAACCTTTAGGTAGGTGCCTACCAAGGTATCATTCTGACACATCATGTCGGGCTTTAATAGTGATCCATCCATCTGAGCCCCAGGGGTCTATGCAGTTCTGTAAGGAGTCTATGGCAAGGAAAAACAAAATTGGGAGTCTTGAGGACTCCCAATTTTATTTTTTAATAGTCTTTTTAAAGACCGGATCTTATTAACAATAATAATTAATCATCATCAATAATTACTTAAGCTTGGTGTGATAGGTCAATCCACTTAAGCAGACAGACTGGGGACAACAACGGGGGTCTCAGATCATCATCATTTCAGCCGAAAGACGTCCACGGGCGGCCTGTCACCTCATTGACTGGTTCTGTTCATCTCGACATTCAGCCAATTCCCAGGGCCTTCACCCGGGCATTGGTCCACCTTGTAGCAGGCCTCCCAACGCTTTGGCGGGGGTCTACTCGATACAAAAAAAAATTGTCAAGGGGTCCATGGCATAAAAATGTTTTGGAAGCTCTGATGTCCCTTTTTTATGAACGGGTTATCATCAAATGACTTCTTCGGAAGGAAGTGTTAGACTCTTACTGACTAAAACCCATCCGTGTTTTTCCTAATGCTCTTTGCGTTCCAGGGCCGCGGTGATTTTGAACAAATTCCGCAACCCTGGCAGGCTACTACTCTGATGTCTGACATTTCTTTGAGGCACGCGTGGGACACAACGCCAATGCTCACCATCTGCAAGCGCGCGCGTACGGTGGCCGGGAATCGCCATGTGACTGCCTGTTGCAGCGGCCGGGGCGTGAGGTTTGCCTCTCCCTCACGCGGCCTGCCTGCTCCTTCGCTAGTATTACTGCTCCACAGAAGGAGGTGACTGTATTTTCCATGCCTTCTCGCTCCGGACCATGGATTGAACCTGGGCTGGAAGCGAGAGATCGCCGCCGCCGATCGCCTCGACGAGGACACGGTGGTGCTCCGCCCAAGCAAGGCAGACCTTCACCGTATGCTCCACCGTGTCCTCCGGGGGATCCTCACAGTGAAGCTCTGATGTCCCTACATTGACGATTTAGTAGAATTTGTTTTTATTAAGATGTTATAATTATTCAAGGTAAATATAAATAACATCAATTCCATTTCCACCCAGTAATGAGTTTCTATTTTTATAACATTTTTATTAAAAGTTAGTAACTTGTTCGAAAATTATTGGTTTAAGCTAAAAGTGTTCGTTACCTTTCAGTTTATTTTTCGCCCCAAAAAGTAATAAAACTTATAAAACGATTTGTTTTTTCTCGAGATTTTTTTAAATTAAATTACCTTTTTACAATGAATTTTACTAAGACGATAATTTTATTTAAATGATCTTCGAGATGGTCATGATTCTAGTACAAATGGATGATTAAAATTGTTAACAAGCATTTATAATTTAGTTACATAACACCAATTGAAACCATGTATCTAATATTTAATTCTGCATTTATAATAAATTGATATGTCGCAGGGGAATGATAAGGTCGGAGTTTTATCAAATCCCTAAGATCAGTCAATCACCTACTTTCTTTAAGGAAATCATCCCCCAGAGTTGTCATTTTAATATCCCCGTGAATTGATCGGGGATATTGAAATCAAATCTTTTAATTTCATCATTTCCCTGCGACATATTATATATGTATATATGTACAGCATACTTAAGATTAATTTACTATAATAATGTCATTTCATAACATAATTACGTCAATTAATTGGACAATTATAATAAAAAAGCCTTCATTTAATTTCAAGAATACGAAACAAATCCATTAGGTACTTAAAAAAATCTACTTATCGCTTTTTCAATAAAACCCGTAAAATTTATAGAAACGTTAATGCCCAAGAGATTTCGTCGTCTAAAGAAAAAGTTAAATAAGTCGTTTTGATACGAAACGTAAAATGATAAATGAATGAAATCCAACTTACTTCAGAAGTTGGCGGTAAAGGCGCTTAAGTACAAGGAGTAAGTAATTATTAGATTAAAACAGTATGAATTAACGGCAGTCTACCTCCATTTGGTTTGTTTCAGTACAGTTTTAAATTAAAACAGGTTTGAATTTATAAAATGCTAGGTTAACGGAGTTTAGTTTATACCTAAGTGTTTGCTTATACATTAATTAATTCTGTTGTGTAGCTAAAAGCCAAGATAAGATTCTTATCATGCACTGCAAGGGTATAATAACTCTCAACCAGGACACTAGTCGATGTTCAAGGTTAAGCAATGCTTGCAGAGCTTGATTTTTGGTTGAATTACCATCCATTATATACCCCGACTCGTGTGTACCTAGGAAAGCACGTTAAACAGCTGGTCCCCGAACTCAGAAGGCAAAAAATCGACACCAGTTTTGCCAAGGAGTATCGTGTAACTTAGTTATTGGGTTGTGGAGGTCGGAAAGGCACTCACCCCTTGTTAAATACTTAACCTAATGGGATACACCTGGATACCAGTAGTTAAGACTAATTTAATGTAGTAAATTAATTAATGAGTAGATAGATTAATTGATAAAGCCCGATTTGTCGGACTGTCAACAGTGGTACGATACAACTTCAGTGTTCTTAGATCGAATGGTGTTGTCTTTTTCTCATTCCTCTCATCAAACTTTTTCCTTTGATACCCATATCATGGGGGAGCATAAAATACTAGACCTGTTTCTTTGGGAGTACGCCATATTGGATTTAGAATGATTTCACTTAACTTACCGAGCGTATCATACAACCAAACGCATATGCAAAATTGCAGTACAATTTGGGGATTATTGTTTTAAAATAAACTTACTACGGTTTTTAGTACGGAACAATTCGTGTGATAGTCTGACTCGCACTTAGCTGGTTTTATTTCTTTTTAAATGAGAGAGACCTACATATTAGCTTACAGTAAAGCTTTAAAAAAACCCTTCTTTTGTTCATTGCAAATGAGAAGCGAGAGAACTTTCATATACCTATGAATATGTACTTTTTGTGCTTTAAGTTTATGCAAATCAACCTGCTCCAGAAGCTCAGTATATCTAATATCTAGTTAGCGTATAAAATTCACGCTTCAACCGTACGAAGTCAATCTGCACGTTAACACGGTTTCTTCTTATTATGAACGTGTCAGATACCCGACAAGCCTTCAGAGTTTAGCGTTTAAAATATATTATACACGTTTGTTTGAGCCAAGACCGTGGCAACGTGGTATATCTTGTTCCTGTCCATTAATCCACAGCTTAAAATATGGGTTAGAGCTTGATGCTTTAAATAATTTATTATAAACTTATTTTGTTCATAACATTATAAGCGTAGGACAAACATTTATAAAACAAGTGCATAATAGGTGATTTTATCACATAGGGCAATCTGCCAGGCAACCTTTGGATGAACTAAAAGTAAGGACAGAGTTTTGCTTGTCAGAGTACAAACATACTAAAATTATGAAGCTGAAGAGTCTTTTGTTTGTTTAAATGCGCTAATCTCAGGAACTGCTGGTTCGAATTGAAAAAAAAAAATTGTTGGATAGCTCATGTATCGAGGAAGGCTGTAAGCTATATAACATCACGCTACGACAAATAGGAGCGAAGCATTAATGAATAATGTGACGCAGATGAAGTTGCGCGGGTCCGCTATCATACATAACTTAGCCAACTATACACAAATAAACATCAAAAATATAACCGAGAAATGGGAAAAAATCAGTTTTACTACTTAATAGTACCCTGCTTAATTCCATCTAAAGTATGCGTCTAACGACCAGTTTCAATAACGTATGAGTATCTTCTACCTTTAACCAACTGTCACAGCTACCAACAGTAGCTGAAACGTCATGTTTGTCTTTCAAACATGATTTTTCAGCTGCTGTTGTAGTTGTGTATAGCTAATGTGACAATTGGTTAATATGTGTATGGTTAATAGTTAGATACGTTATTGAAACCGGCCGTTAGTCGAAGGTATTGAAGGAAGAATTATAAAGGTTAGTTTTAATTTCTGATTGGTACAGAGCCGTCCACTACGAACAACAATGGAGGCAGGTCAAAGAAAATATGCTTGAATGATGTGAAAGTTAGATATGGCTAGGAAGAAACAGCGACACGATGAACCTATTTTCTATGAAAGCAAATAACGTTATTCACCGACCTTAAAATTAATAGGGATAAGGACAGTACGATAATGCCTGTAGATACCTTTTCTACAGTGGTTAGAACGTATTTTAAATGTCACCTCATTTGCCAGGAATCCTCTCTTTTTAATTCAGTTATAATAACAATAATAATCATTTATTTTCAAGACAGTAAAGATCCATTGGGTTAGTAACAATAGTCTTAACATGGACTTAATTAATAACACCAACAATGTGCAGGTGACAAGAGACCTCACCAACGGGCTGTCATATCTCCCGGCTATAATACTACTAAAACGAAAAAGATACGATCGATTAAAATTGATTAGCTACCAGGTAAAAAGGCATCATCCCCAAATACCGATTTTCCGGTATCCAATCTCGGCGATAAACTTTCAAAAACTTTAATTGCCTATCGAATTAACTTCAAGAAAAAAATGTATCTGATAATAATACTGCATTATCATGTTGAACTTTGTGAAGATTTAGAGAAACTTCAAGAATGAGAACAATGTCGAAGTTTGGACGCGAGTCTAATAGAAAAGTGTGGGTTTCACTGGCGGGATCTGAATTAACTTAGCATATTTTATTATACTCATACTGAAAGTAAAATAGAAGAATAAAAAATCCAACCGACTTCCACAGAAGAAGAATAAGAATAATATAACCTACTTCCATAGAAAACAGTTGTATTTATTGTATTTCTTTTTTTTTCACTTTTTAGTGAAGTTTATTTTGCTTTCCTGTAAGGCAAAATACGCAATTATACTTGGATGGCATATTATTTCCAGCTATTTTCATTTAAAAACCGAGCTCCTGAACCGATTTTGATGAATTTTCAAGGGAACCAATCAAAAATAATTTGACAAATCGGTTCATAAATGACGGAGTTTTTAAGTAACAAACATACAAAAAAAAGCATACAACCGAATTGAGAAATCCTCCTCCTTTTTTGAAGTCGGTTAAAAATGTGTGTATGCGTCCACGCGCAGGATATCAGCGTGATCAAAAACAGTCAAGTCTTTTCTCAACTTCTTTTTGGATGGTCTGATAAGACTATCTATAACTGGATGTAACAGAATGCATATTACTTTACATAGAACAATTGGTCATTTGCCCTTCACAGCCTAGTAACTGTGCAACACAATACAAGGGGATACAATTAATGATTGCCTAGATCAATCGCCTAAGGGCCGATTTTCAAATTGAGTAAGTACGTGTCTAACACTACTTTAATGCCGTGCCTTTCTACAGGTTTAAATATTTAATCCAGATAGGGTTTAACGTGCTTTCTAAAGCACGGCTTGGGATGTGATGCTCACCGATCCTTGACCCTTCGCAAGCATTGTTTGATCTCAAACAAGATCCCAACACCTGTAATTAATCAGCCAAGCCCTGAATGCTCACCCATCCACGGACCAACCTTGGCAAGCATTGCTTAACCTTGAATATAGACCCGAACGGCTGTCATTATTCAGCCCCATCCCTTCAAAACACATACGAAAACATTGAAAATACACAAATAAAAAATGCCTACTAAGTGCTTAAGTTGTATATTGCTTTTAGAAGGGAAATGGTACCCATCTATCACTGGAGACGTAAACTACATTGCGTTTGTAATCTATCGTGAACAGTTTAGATGTATCGACCGTTAATTCCGACACATGAATAAAATATATATTATTAGGTTTGCAAAGAGGGTCTCTAAAAGCACTTATGTTGTGTATCGATTCTGAAATATCCCAAAGAATATTTCACCTTACTTCTGGAACTTTCATCTAATAATCTGCTTACATGCGTTGCTGGAAGTTTCATCTTATAATCTATGAGTACTTAAATGATAGAGACATAATTTGTAAGTTCTTTTATTGTAAGTTGTATTATAAAAATAGTTAATTTTACTGTAAGATTGCAAAGTTACAAACGCATTTAGTCACAAGTCATTTGCTGTGGACTTATTACGAAATTTTTAATTATCTAGTTACATTCATATCCAGCGTCAACAGTGTCACCTACTGTAGACTCCACCAGTTCACATCAATCACCTGTACCAGGTAAGATCAACTTGACCCCTCACTCCACCTATCATTCTGAGCATATTAGTGTCTCCATTGCAGCCAACGAGGACATCACAATCATTCCAACATCAAATCGATCCAAGCCTCTAGCTCTACTGGCTAGTCTCAACATCTCCAGGGTGGGGCTTATTGACTTGTTGAATCAAGATTTGAGCCTAATGTTGTCCAAATTGCTCATGCATCCCTCCTTCATAAAAGACTTCAACTCCAAAACAGAGAAAGCAGACAAGATGAAACTTCTAGGTACTATGTTCGGATCTGTACCGGACAAACGTGATCAGTGGATCCACCATCCAGGGAAATTTAATTAAAAATAAGTGAGAACCCAACTCATCATTAATTGGTACTTTAAGGCACTCCAACCAGACACTCCTCCTCTGGAGGACAGGGACTCCGTATCTTATCCAATCTATGACCATATCCCTAACTATGATTATAACTATAACATTCCATAGGTTGGTCGACTATTAGTCGTTAACTTGTAAAGCCTACTTAGCAGTGGTACGATCTCACATCATGGTATAGACGGTACTCTTCGATTTCGATGAAAATAATAAAAACGGAACGGTAACAGTAATGCTAACGCGTGTTTATTGTTTGCATCGAAAACAAAATGTTTTAATTAAAACCTCAAAACGTCGTTCGAAAGATGTCGAGGCAGGTGCCATTAACGCGTATGGGTAGTAGTTAATTTTGCATTTATAATATCGAGTAAGTAAAGCAAGCACTAGGAACAGAACTAAATCAAGGACAACATCAAACAATAAACGTCAAACTGACTGATGATAATGATGATAGATTTACTTCAAAACCTAATCTTCCCACACAACATGAGCTCAGAACACATAATTGCGTTACCGTGCTTATAATACCAGAGTAAAACATTAACTCGATACACGGGGCTGACATGGACGTCCCAACTTTTAATGATGAGGGTCGAACAAGGAATAATTTTGAGACATGCTCCGGTGTTGATTCAGGCCTTGGTGAAAGATAAGAACTTTTAGCGGTTGAGCGTAAATTAGAAAGGACTTCTGGAAGTTTAATTAAGGATGTTTTTCTGGGAAACTGTGGCCTGAGGTTCGAACTAAGTTAAATTCTGCCAGCGGTAGCGTGACGAAGGCTATTGTCAAAACTTTAAAAATGTATGGGATTGACAAATACCCGGAATGTCACGTGATCAATCCCTCATATTTTACATTTCGACAATCGCCATCGCTAATAGAATGGCAGTTAATCTAGAGCCTTTTGTGTCATTGGTGTTTTTATGTCTATGTCACATAATATATAAATTGAATAAATAATATATGCACTTGTATTGTAATCAGCATGAAATTGAAATAAAAAACAACTCAATCGATTAGATCCAGTGCATTCGCTGGATAGACTGATACACAGAATACAGACGGATACGAATGATTCCATAAATATTGTCCGTTTATTCATTCGAATGTACGAAACCTCCAAAAAACCTAACCAATGATCATTATTATTGCAAAATCAAAAAAGCAATCTATTGAAAACCTTATTACACAGGAAATGATCGTGAATTATTTGTGAGCCTGTTAAAGCTACCTCGGTGCTGTATATATTAAAGTTGATCATCCGTTTTGTAACCGCTACGTCTTATGCCTTGTACCAAAAGAAATATTAACAAAATTATGATGAATATCTAAAACAATTTGTTCAGTCACGAATTTGTCCAAAACTTTCGCTTCTGTATTCACACTCCTGTATTCAAGTGAATTCACATTTATCATTTTGGCAATGTTTTTTGTGATTTCATAATTATGTTTATGTACCGAAGTGTATTAAGTAATATGTATGATTTTTTATGTTTTATTATTTTTAAAGTGGATCATATCATCTATTGTGTTCTCTCTCTCACCCAATGGTCCATGGAAGAAAACTCAACTCTGAGTTATGCTCACCTTTGTACATGGACTTTATTATGACTGTTTTATACGAGTAAGTAGCTTCAGTCTTCAATAAAGATTTAATATTTAAACCTTAGGAACTGTTAGTTTTCTTCACTGTAGATAGTGTTTGAAAGTAAAACATTTAAGCATAGTTTTGGGTTTTAATACGAAAACCAAAAGCGTTTTTGTCTTTTTCCAAAGGACTCAGTGGGGTTTGGATTGCGATTCGCGTCTTATTGATTTATGCCTGTTTGATAGGATTTAAACATAACTGGCAAGATCTGGGTCTAGCAGACCCCTCTACGCTGCCTCCCTATTGGTGGATTTTGCCTAAGCTTGATCTTTTTTTTTCTATATTAACAAGCTACGAGCAAATATAAATTTTTTGTGTCCAACGAAACAAGTGATTAGTCGTGTCCACTCTAATGAGCTCGTTAGTGGAACATGTCCATTTCATGTTAGCTTCGAGCACAACCATTATAAACCGAATATTGCTAGTATTGTTAGTAGTTGTTAATATTGGCTAGTTACAGGTCCGCTCTCTGAGCCAGTTCAATTAAGTTTGAGGTCAATACTCAGGTCAAATGATAGTTGTTGTTATTTCTTTCAAACCTATCACAACTAAAGTTGTGTTTTCTTAATTGAGCTTATTGTTCACTTTATTGACATTTCAAACAACTAAGTTACATTACGATATACAGGGTGTTCCTGAAGTGTGTGGTTTTATTTAAGGGTGGTGTTCTGGAGCTGCTATACAGTAAAGAAGCAACAGTAAAAAAAAAAATGGTTTATTCAAAAAACATAAAATAAAATTGACTTTTTTTTAAAACCCAACCTCGAAAAACGACTGAAGAGTTCCAAAAAACGCGCTTTTCAAGCTGCCTGATGCAGTAGGTGGCATAGAATCTGTGATTGAACTAAAATATATACCACTGTCTGCATCAGACAGCTTAATAAGTGATTTGTTCTTATTTTTTTAGTCGTTTTTTGCAGTCGGGTTTTTTGAAAATAGGCATTTTTTTTTTAATTATAAAAATATGACCACGCAATTCTTGAACACCCCGTATAACATCATGTCTGAATTCTCTGAGATGGAGGTGACGCATAGGACGTTGTATCCCTTTATATGTACATGTGTGCAGTACCAACACCCCAATCCGCCATGCCTCGGAATGCACGTCACGCCGTTGGTCCCGGTAGTCACTTGATGGAACAATCAGTCTTGCCAATCAGTATCGTGTTTCCCAGTCACTGGGCTGTTAGGTGCAGATAGACAGTCGCTTCACATCCCATTCAAAATTATAACTATAAAGTGTTTGTCGAAAATCGCTGGACTGGCTTCACGACCTCTCGAGTTTAACTCAATAAAAAAAATAGAAATGAAAAAAAATGTTTAGACGTTACGTTATTTTTTTTACAAAAAAATAACTAAAAAACTATGTTAGTAATGTAGCCAGGTAGCCAAGTTAGTAAAGTAGCCAATGCCTACTAAACATACTGAAGCTATATTACCATGCCCCATGAATCTGCCAAGCCTTTTCCGAATTATGTTGGGGTCTCTCCCTCTTTGGGTGGAGCGAAAGGGAGTGTCAGACTTTTACTGACTCATCCATGTTCCTGAATGCCCATTGCGTTCCAGGGCCGCAGCGACTCTTTCGATCAAATTCCGCAACCCTGGCAGGCTCTGGCCTTAGCGGGCCCCGTCTACTATGCTACGCCGTCGACCCGGGCCTTGTTGTGACCGGACGGCGAGCCACCCAACACTCGCCGTCCGCAGGCAAATAAACAATAGGTACGGCCAGTCAGTGGTTACAAGTTGACCTCGAGCTGGCCACGAAAAAAGAAAAGCTAAAATTGGTTTTGTTGTTACTTATGAATATTATGTAAACCAATCGTCATAATTAAACACTTTTTTTTTGGTTTAAAATGAATGTAAGCATCTAGTAAGCAGAATGTTATATTAACATTAGTTGCATATGACTTATAAAGGTTTACGACATTCAAAATATTAAGCAAATTTAAAGTTAAAAAATAAGCTCGTTGAAATGTCTTTTCCGTCGAAACAATGATACCAATTATTAATATAACATGATAACCATAAAGCTACTGGCTACTCTTTGTAATTAAAACAATAGTATTCTATACTTGATAAATCGTTGTTAATAAAATTTCCCGTATTTGCATATAAATTGAATTGAATATAATTTTGTGCATATTTCATTCATTAAGCCTGATGCAACGTGTTACCGGACAATCTTTTATTTATGCTCTGATTTTATTTGTTTTTGTATACAGTGTGGATTTCGATGAACTATCATAATTTATTAATCCGTATTCTAAAATATGTATGTCTTTATATAGAATGAGATTGTCGCTATCAGGAAACACAGTTTACTATCATAATTATTTAAGAGCGATTTTGGGTGTATCAACTGATATACAATAAGGAAAAATATCATACCAAAAAAAAAGTATGTGTGTCACCTCCGACGCACGGCTGGAGTTTACTCTTTTAGAACTAATATTGTGTAGATTATGTAAAAATAGGGTAAATGAAAGCATCTCAAATAAGCTAAGTATACTTTGTATATATTATTATTATACTGATGGCCAAATATGAAAATCGTTTTTTAAGTTTCGTTTTTTTTCCAAAAAATAACGTCTACAAAAAACGACTAAAATGTTCCGAACAAATGTCTTTCCAAGCAGTCTCATACTGTTGGTGACAATCTGCGATTATAACTGCCAACTGTAACAAACTGTTATACATCAGCTACCCAAAATCACCCTTAAATATAATAATATCTTGGGACAATAATATCTTGGGACAACTCACACACGGTCATCCGATCCCAAACTAGGCAGAGCCTGTGCTATGGCAGCCAGACGACTGATAAACATACTTATATATTTCTAAATACATACATGTTATAGATAAATTACACCCAGACACAGAACAAATGATCATGCTCATCACACAAAGATTTGTCCTGGGTGGGAATCGAACCCACGACCTCCGGTCTAGCAGTCAGGGTCACTAACCACTCGACCAACAGGCCAGTCTATATATATTAGGCAAGCATATAACAATATTATGTATCTATGTAAGTTCCTAGCTACAGGTCATTGGTAAAACCAGTCTAAGCTGGCCTCTTATTCTATTAAAACTTTATACTACCCTAGACCAGCTCAAGGTCAAAGTGTTTCCACCGACGTGCTTCTTGCTGTACGTACACGTGTCAGCTGAAAAAACAGTGAAACAGAATATACATATATGTAAAATGTACATGCATAAAACTAGTTAGGTAGGATTTAGTTAGTTCCGTCAAAATCGGATTTATAGAGATTTTTGATGAGTTAATCCGATTTGCTTTGCCCCCGCGTTTGTTTTTCCAACGTTTAATTTAAAATAGATCTGACGTACAACGTCAGATGTAGTCTTTAAAACATTTATTTATAGTTCGGTATTGTTAATGCATTTTAATTTTATATCTAAAAGGTTTCGGACAGTAATTAAGAGCCGCGTTTTATGATTTAATGATAAAATAGCTAGATGACCTCAGAGGGCAAATTCTACTCATTTTTTATCAACTTTCGCATTCCCATCTCAGTCTCCATCAGTCAAAAACACCTCTAAAAATTTCGCTTAATGCGAACGTTGCTCAAATATTAGTATATCTGGTTCTAGATCATTTTTAACGTGTACAAACTATACCTTGGTCACAGTAAAAACTGTAAGAAACAAAATATTAATCTGCAAACCAATATTCAGAGATTGTAGAAAAAAACCCTTAGAGCTATGTACCGATTCAAGAGCCTGTTATGGCACATCAACATAATATTATAATTAAAATTTAAACAAACTGAAATTAACAATTGTTCTCAAAATATAAAAAAAATTGCACTATATAAAACTATTCAATTAAAATTTCAATACCTTACAGAGATTATTGAGATCAATATAATTTATATCATATTATATTATACGAGCACATAAAATACAAAGCCAACCTGTACGAAAGTTTCGCACCTATTATACTGTCCAACACTCACCGCTTTCACGCGCTAATACATAAAATAGTTGAAACTTTAAAATCCCGCAACATTATATGGTTTTTGACTCATAACATATTCATGTGAATCCTGAGGTAACCCTTATTCATATTAGAACAATGGCGTCTGAAAATATGCAGCACGAATCCCACAGTATTAAACCATGACTTACAATCTTGGATTCAGCAAAATTTTGCTATGTTTTTGCATATATGAATATCTCGAGGCTCGGCCTTTTGAAATTTTAGCCTGAATTGGGACGTGCCTACTTGAAGCGTACTTATAATTAAGGAAAGAGTATTCATTTTGGTGCAGTATTTTCGTGAGAGTTGGCTGGGTAAATGTTTGTTAAGAAATGCAGGAATATGTTTTAAATTAAGAAGATAAAATCCACATCTGTTCACACTATCCTATCCTAATTTATACCATAAATTTGAAAATGAGTTTTTTTGTTTGTTACGCCTTAAGTGCTGAACCATTTTTGATGAATTTTGGTGCACAGATAGATATGACGCGACCAAAAACGCGGGTAAAATGCTAATTAAAAAATATTTGCAAGATTTGATAACACAAAGACTGACACCGGGACAGGTGAAACTAAATAAAAGCTTGTACAGGGCTTAGCGCTATACATTTACTATTCAACCACTAGAAAACGCATCAAGGGCGATGGAACTTTCCATCCTACATATTTTCATCGCGGACAATAGATTAGTCAACACGTCTAAATAAAAAAATCGATGTTCTGGCATCACTGTAGACAGAGTCGAAATAACCGAATAGAAAGAACCAAATACGTTCGGTTGACAGGGCCTGTCAATCGTTCAGCAGGACCAATCAAATTGCAGCACCCCACGTACTCATGCCTCGCCCTGTTGACAAAATTGTTTTTGGAGAGAAATATCTTAGTGTTGGGAGTGGAGAAGCTGAATGGTCGATGGGTGTAATAGAGGTATACGGAACAGGGTGTAAGGTCCCGCAAACCTCCAATGAAAAGAGAGGATCATCTGACCCGACGGGCATTGTGTCTGGTGGGCTCGAAAGTGGTTGTCGTTGTATAATATGTTCAAATTGCGCAGAGAACTTTGATATCACGATGTAGAATTAATGTGACCGGGTCTTTAGTTTGTATGTGGCGGTACGGTGTATATACTATGTCCCATCATTGTATTTATCCCTGTGAAGATGTGAAGAGAAGTCGAAACTCTATTGTGATTTGAAGAATACAGAAATTCATCAAATTGTAAATATAATTTACACTTTTATTACACACATTACAGTCACACCAGTTGAATCAGAATAATTGTTGACAGTTCAATAATGTGGGAAATTATTTATAAATCTTCCTCCACGAAGTTCTTTAAACGATAGAGATTCTAGTTAATCAGACTGTCGCGTTTTTACCAGTTACACAGGATGCAGCTGAGTATCCATATTTCACATGAAGAAACTGACTCTCCGCCCTCCACAACCCAGATACTAAGATGGGGGGTTACTTCAACCGTGAGTATGGTCGGCACCAGCCAAACGTGCAATAACGGTCATTGACCCTCATACATTTATGTATTGACGTAGTTAGTTCCGAAAACAGAAATAATGACGTAAGTTGTCCTAAATCGACATCTATCGTGATCCTTTACTTTTTCTAGTAAAAAAACACATCATAATTTATTGTCCGGGTACGTAGAGAAATTAAGGAAAGGGCAATGAACTTTATTGCAAATTTATCTGGTGCCCACCATACTGCCCAAGTTCTATAAACGAAGCCGGAATCAACGGCTTAACGTCCTTTCTGAGGGCACGCCATCCACAGACCGTTCCATGCAAGCGTTACTTAATCTTGAAGGTCGACCTGTGCTGTTGTTATAACTTGGCAATGAGTGTAAATAATAAAGTTATAATAATAAAGTAATACTAAACAATAAAGTTATAAAATATAATTATATATATATATTTTAATTGTTGCTCCATTCTAGGAATTTCTCCTGTATCGTGGGTGCGTTTAATAACATCCAAATTCACACTGACAGCCAGCAAAAAACAAACAAATAACATCACCGGACACTTTATATCAATATTTCCTCCGGGAAATAGTTTCACTAGCGTGTTAGCCTTTGATGTAGCGGCATCATTAAAAGTTCCTGCTACTTTATATATAGGTACTCGCTTCTGTAGCTGCTCTGCATTGCTTATTGGTGCGTTGTAGTTTCAGTTCTTAACGGATGGATTGTCAAACGCAGGCTCGTAGTCTAGCTGTTTGCGTGGTTACCGACCTTTACGAACTGGGATCCGATCAACATAAATATTATTGAGGTAACAACAAACTCTACAGAAGATAAAAGGAAGAAATATGTTTAAATTTGAAAGTTTATTTTGTAGGTTATGCTGTTGCTGGTTACAAATCTAAGTCAAAGTCAAAGTCAATTCATTTATTTCAACTTGACCATTAAAAGGCACTTTTGAACGTTGAACGTCAAATTTACAGTTTGAAATAAAATATTAGTGACTAGTTGTCCATTCGCAAAAAATAGATTCTTATGGAGAAGAACTAAGTCAATCTGTCTAGCCTTTTCCCGACTTAGTTGAGATCCGCTTACAGTCTTACCAGTTGCAGCTAAATACTAGTATTTAACATAATTATAGCGACTGCCCATCTGACCTCAATAACCCCCTTGCCAAAACTGATTTCAGATTTTCTGACTTTTATTAAATCTTGAACCTTGGTTATCTGAGCAGAACAATATTGTATACCCACTCAGATTCTCAACATTTCTTGTGGAAAAGACCATCTAAAATATGGCTAGCTGTAAACAGTGGTTGTACACTTGTACTTTTATTTATGTATTTTGGTCTTGTGTTATATTGAGTTAAAATCTGAAGCGTGCTCCGACATTTCCTAACATATGTACTCAATTTATCACCAGCGTCAAATGGTGAAGAAAAATATATTATTGTGAGAAAATCCTCACGTTCCCAGAAGCTGTTTGTTGAAGCATTGTAAATGTCTGTAGGTGGCGCCACCTACTGCTTTGTGGAAACTAAAATTGACCTTTGAGTACATCCTGTTTTTCTCACAATCTAATCATTCTTTGATTACTCGTATATGTGGGTGGATAATTCGTATAGTTGATCATTATGTTGGCCGTTACTAGGAAAACTAATATTAATTAAATAGGCACAGGATTTTGTAGAACAGTGTGCAGAACAGCAATGTAATGTACGTTTATTTCAAGTTGTTGTAACAGACTTGTAAAATATCGTTGAACGGGGCAAATAGAAATGCAGAGGTTGAATAGAAACCAAACTTTGACTGGATTCTACACTTTAATACCTAACTCGTATTATTGGTATCTTACAAAGCATTAATCTTTTAAAATTGGCGTCCTTAAATGCCGCTAACAAAATTTAAATAACGTGATAAACCTCTTCACCCCTCTGGTATCTATTCGCCCCGTTTTAACGATACAAGCTTTTGGTTAATATAAATTTTTGCAAAAAGTCTTAGAGCCTAGTCCCTAGATGAAACGATGGAGTTTCATCTAGACATGTCTGTACCAAAATTAATCGTAAAAATAAAAATAAAAAATCGTTTTCGGCGTAACAAACAAACAGACTCACTTTCGTATTAATCCGTACTAATATTATAAGTGATAAGTAACACTGTCTGTTTGTTACCTCTTCACATCTTAACGGCTGCATGGATTTGGATGAAACTTGGCACATGGGTAGATCATATCTTGAAATAGTACATATCTATACTTTAATATTATAAAGCTGAAGAGTTTGTTTTAAATTATTAATATAAATAATTTTATTTACATATATATTTACAATTGTTTTAATAAATACTTAACTTACTATATACACTACAAATAAATTAAAATAAAAACTTCTAACCAAATTAACCCTACAATATGGCGTCAAAAAAGTGTACCCAAAAGATTTATTCTTTGACCAAGGTAAAAGCCAGCCCTTGGGTCACGCGAAGTGTCAAACAAGCGTCTTGAGGGATTTTTAAACAAGATATGCGCACTCGGACCCCGTGACCCGAGAGTTTCAACCCCAAACGGCTCGAAAATATAACTACCAACAGAGTTTGTTTGGTTTAACGCGCTAATATCAGGAACTAGTAGATCAAATTGAAAAAATATTTAGTGTTGAATAGGCCTTTTATAGATAGGCTATACATCACGCTACGACCAATAGCTGTGGAGCATTAATTAAATGTGACGCAGATGAAGTTGCGTGGGTCAGCTAGTAAAATTATAAAAAGGATTTGGGATCTTTTCGAGAGGAAGAGGGCCATTTCATCTTGGGTATAAATGTTCTCTTGAGTTAATTTTCGACTTTAACGCCGGCGGAGCTGCCGGCCGAATAATAATATTACGTACTTAGGATACCCAAATACAATAAGCTTAGAAATAGAAAAAAATTCATTCATGTTTTCTTTCAATATAAATGTATATTGCTATTTCAGATTTAGATTGGAATGAATTTGTATTCAAGTTGAAAACCTTTTTTTAGAGTTATCTTATACATAAAAGGATTAATTCTTATTCCAGAAAACAAAACGACTCGAGGACTTGCTTTAAAAGATCAGACTCAATATTAAACAGGTAATCATTGCAAGATAAACCAGATCTTTTGTTCCATGCTTATTTAAAATAAAACGCACTATTGTTATTATAACAGTGTACCCACCCGCCAAACACTTTTATTTATTCATTAATTCCACAATATCCCAAAATACCATCCTCTGTTTCTGTGTTGTCAACAACACCCTCTACTTTTTTTCTTCAATATTCTTGCCCTCCCACAATAAAATATTCTTCATTTAGTAATCGACTATATCAGTTTCATATGAATGAACAAAAAGTATCAATTGCAAATAATATAAATTCTTAACAATTAATATCATAAACGCAAAAGTAAGTCTATCTATTTGATTGTTTGTTACTTCTTCGCACCTACTTTTGATCTAGAGATAGTTTGGTCGTTTACTTATTATATCTAGAGTACGTTCCTTTGGGATTATTTCCGACTATCACGTTACGAGACACTGGGAGAAGCAACTCAATTATAAAAGTGATTTAGATACTGATACTTCTCAACTTAAAATCCATCATTCACTACATCCCTCCAAGATTTATTTAAAGTAATAAATAACTTAAGTAACAAATGACGTCATCCCGATGAACCGCTCAAAAACAATGCCCATTTAAGTCATTAAAATCTCGAGTAGAATTACTCTACGTCGCAAGGCGGAATGAAAAGGGGGCTATTCTAAAATTGCAGCCCTTTGTTCAAGAACGTCGTCGATCATTTTGTTCCGACGACCCGTCTATTGTCTTCGAAGATGTCTATAAATCCAATGAAAACTAGGTATACTGCATACCGTCAATCTTTATTTTAAAAAGTTGTACTGAATTACGTATAGTTGCTATTTCCAATCCGGCAAGGCATGACAATCATGATTGAGCTATTTTTGAAAGTAAATAATCCTGAAACAAATATATACAGCGTTCTGATAAAATACAATGGTATCTTTTTGAAAAGATACTATTGTATTTTAAAGTAATAGAAGTTTTGATCCATTACCGTAAATAACACGACTAAAATCACCAAAAATAACGTAACATTTTCATTTCGGAAGCGTTATGCGAACGCGTGTGTAGAAAAAAAGCACCCACCCTAACCTGATTTCAGCTAGATAACGCTCAGTTTATGAATCGCAATTTTCCAAGGGAAACGGTTTTTTCTTTCACAATTCTCACTAATTTGAAGCAACCCAGTTTCCCGTTTCCAGTTGCAACGTGTGTATCTATAGTGCAACAGTAGGCAGTTCTCGTCCATTGTCGGGAGATGACAACGTTAGTCGCTCGGCGACCGCGGTACCGACCTGTCGTCCCGGGATCATTTTGAAATCAGAACGCGAGTTTAACGAATTTCACATTTCGAAAATGGAACAGTGATTCGATAAAACAGTTATTTGTTTTGTGATTTTAACAGTATTTATTGCCATTTTTTTTGTGAACTAACCTAATGTAAATATAGTTGGTGTTTCGTAATTTTAATATAGTGTTAAATATTCCAAAACTTTCTATTGAGTAAGCTGTTCGTGTTTTTGGTAGAATATTTTAGAGTATATTGGACAAACTTTGAAGTATTTGAATAAACTTCGTCTTTGTAAATAAATTACTTGTTCAAGGAATTAAAATACCAAGGTAAGTTAATTAACTCTATCTAACTTTCACTCTAACTTAGTAGATATTTAACCTGTAAATAAATAAAACTTAATGAACTAAATTGAATTTTCAGCGAAAACTCGATTAAAGTTTATTTTGAAATTTATATTGACTTCTTAATAATTAAGCACTTTTATCGTTTTTGAAACAAAGCTCGTAACATAAAGTAGGCATTCACTAACAATATTGATAATATTAATAATATATTATTTTGATATTATTGTAATATAAATAACAAAATATAAATATACATTAAATACTCTGATGACAATTAACCACACATTTATTGCAACCTCAAATAGCCAAAAAAAAATCTTGAAAAAAAAGTCAGATGAAACGACATTTGGCGCAAAATATGAAACACTGACATATTCAAAGGACTAGTCTTAGAACTTATCAATAATAAAATTTAATTCATAGGAATCCTCATCCATTTGCACTTGTATCTAAAACTACTCACTACTGCACAAGCAATTTCATAATAACATTTACCACCGTAGCCATAAAAATGCGGCATCAAACTAAAACAAAGCTAGAACGTTCGCACCATTATCTTCACAACACATTGAGTTCCAATAGGAATTTCATCTAACGTTCATTGTGCCATAAACTTCCGTCTAGAAATACCAGAGTACGCACATGAATGGCCTAGAGGCACAATGTGCTGGACTGACATGTCCACCTGGCCTTTGTACTCCCAACAAGGCCGCATTCAAGGCTTCCACCCACAACTGCAAACATACATAGAACCTATTTAATTTGTGACGTTGCAATTATATGAGAATAGACCACCATTCTGCAAAACTTGCTTAATTTTATTTATTAATTGATTATTAGGTACACCAACATTACATACAAATATTTATTTAACAAAAAAAACTAAGATACGAGTTCTGGTATGTATGCCTTTATCAGGTATACACACGGCTTAGACCATTAGTACAACAACATTAATAAATGACTGCCTTAAGTTAAAACAGTAAATACAAAAAAAAAATTTGTTGCCAGCAATGTATTTTTACATACCAGCAACTAATTTCACCTTTTTAATTAATTCGAGTACTGGTGTACCAACAAAAAAAGCAGGAATACCATTTTCAAATAAATTCGTTGGTGGCAAACATTAATAGTATTTAATTTTGACATCGCAATTATATGAGAATAGACCACCATTCTGCAAACACTGTTGTATTCTTGGTTGCCAGTAATGTATTTTTACATACCAGCAACTAATTTCAGCTTTTTAATTAATTCGAGAACCAACAGAAAAATACAGAAATAGCATTTTGAAATGAATTCGTTTTTATGAGGAAGTAATTGCTGTTCTTTGAAAAATTTATGAGCTACGGTATTTAAAAGTGTATTTGTGTGGTACTAATGTTTCCTTTTCTGCTAAATTCGCAACTTTGGGATACTGTTTGCTTTTAATTCCAATTTTTAGAATGTTTACATATATTTATACCGTATATTTGTATGCAAATGAATTTTCTAAGGCTAATAAAACTCGACTTTATTTTCAAGTATCTCATCGCAATTTTACTTTTAGCATAAAGCTTCCTAAATCTCAGCTTAATAATTTTCTGGTAAAACATTTGTCAAACAGTATTACAGTGTACGTTCTTAACTTAAAATGATTAATTTAGAAACATCTTATTCTTTATTGCATTCGAAAACTTAAAAATACAACTATATGACAGTTTATGTATACAGGCAAATTGGGTTCTGAAACAGCACACAAGGTGCGATAGAGATATTTGCATATTAGGCCAGTACAACCAAGTGCAAATACTTAAAATTACATCACATTTAAATTCTTAAATAAACTGAACAAATATGGGTACAACAATACATAAAAAATAATCCTAACTGATATCCAATGTAATTATATGTGTAAGTGATATCAGTTATTATTTTGTTTGTAACGCTTTCATGCCTAAATCACTGAACCAGTTTTGAATAATTTCGGTACAGGAATAGATGGGATCCTGGAGCGAAAAATCTATCTTTACGCGAGGGAAGCCGCGGGAAAAAGCTCGTATATAAATAAAATCCTTAAGCTACATACATGTACTATCTGATTTTATTTCCACGCCTTATCGAAAGCCATTTTCTTTGTTCCTTGAAGTTCTCTATTACACTCACGGACATAGTAAATGGGCTATTTGACTACGCTATTGCAATTTACCTGACCTCAAATTATGGTAATTTGGGATATTACCCTGCCTTTATACGTTGGCACTATAGCGTCAACAAATTACGTCCAGCACACTATTCCTAACCACTTGAATGGGCTCCTATGTGAGAAGGGCCATGAACGATGATCTAAATAATTTTGGCCCATGTTGGACCATACTTCGTAGGCTTCGTAATTTTGTTCTTGCAGCCAAAAACTGTACCATTCTTAACAAAAATAAGTTTGAATATACTGAATTAAGATTGAAAAATAACTATTCTGGTAATAGTTACTTGTAATAGTTTCTTTTCTGGTGTTTCTATCTCTTCGATATTGTCATCCTAAGTTTTATCAGTAGCCTCGTTTCACGTTCAAATTTCAAGCCATACTGGCATGAAAAAAGATTGAAAAGCAGAAATAGAATTGTATTTCCTGACTGGTCAGCCCAGCTATATTTGATTTACACTGGAGACCACTAACACTGACCCATCAAAGAATTAAACACTTGAATGCGATGAATGTGTCTTGGTAAGTATTTTTCTCTACATAAAGCGGTTCATGTTTAATTGAAAGCTAAACCTAAGGCGTAGCAATTAGACAAATCTGTTTATTAATTGTCTTTAATTCGTTCCAAATTATCATGTTTCCTTTGCAATAACAAAGAAAATATCAAAACAATACTGTCGTAAAGCAATAAATATTTATTACTGATCTTATAATGTAAATGAAGACTACTTCTTCTAAGTACATTGTTATGAAGATAAGAAAATAGGAAAATTAATGTCTTTGGCATAATAAATGAAGGAGACTACCTTCTGCCAGCGGTTTCGTTCGCATGAATATCGGAAATTCATCATCATCATATTATCATATCAGCCGAAAGACGTCCACTGCTGGACATAGGTCTCCCCCAAATGAGGGGGTTGCCATAATTGCCACGCTTGGCAGGCGGGTTGACGATCGCAGTATTGCTGTTGGAATGTAAAAAAAATTTATACCGAATTGCCCCGAATTAGACTATAGGTAATCTAACTTTCTGCCCATCCAGATCTGTGTTCAGCTGTACTGACGTGATTGAGTTAAAAAAATCAACAAAATGTAATAATTTATAATAGTATACTATGAAGATTGTTTCTAAATAATCGCTCATATTTTCGATCATCGTTAAAAAGTTGTTATCAGTATTTGTGACTTTGTTGTTATTCTTTTGAATAATTTATTTTGTTCTCTGTATCATGTTATTAATCTTCTGTCCTAGGATTTAGGCTGCGACGCTGTTTTCAACGCTAAATAATGGGCCTAGTTATTTCTTTAGTGACCTTCATTAGTTTTCATTGTGTAGCAGTTTTTGCCTTAGAAAATTAAAACAGAGCGACGTTACTTTACATTAACTGTAAATGTCTAGTATTTAGTTATTTATGATCGTTATTTTAGTACAATTTCACACTTTCTAATTCATACTAAATCATCCTATAATCAAGGTAGACCATGTTCTGGATGTAACATAGGATATTTTTTATTCCGGGTGTATGTTCCCTTGCGCTGTCAGAAGCTGGTCAAGTATAATTTTTGCCTCTAAGCGTATACAGGGTGTTCCAGAAGAGTGGTCATATTTAAGAGTGTTATTCTGTATCTACTGTACAGTAAAAAAACAATATCAAAATTATTATTATTTGACTTTTTACAGAAAAACCGACAAAAAAAACAGAGAAAAAGCTGAACAAAAATCATATTTCAAATCGTTTGATGCTGTTGGTGGCATCGAAACTGTGATTGATTTAAATTAAACGCCATCAACTGCATCAGATTGATAGAAAAGTGATTATTTTGGCACTTTTTAGTAGTTTTTTCCATTTTTTTATATTGTTTCTTCTCTGTATAGCAGATACAGAACATCACTCTTAAATATGACCACTCATTTCTGGAACACCCTATGTACCTATAGTACATATAATAATATCTACTCTATATTTGTGTTTGTGACTTACTGAACAAGATTATTACAATTTTCTCTTACATGTCCACCCAAGGAATCTTTGAAGAGATAGCCATGGGCGATAAGGCCATCTATTGTACCTACCTTATTTTTATATCATACACGACAGTGGGAATTCTTGTTTTGTTGCCTGTAATAAAGTTTTATCAGTAAAATTTTTCCCAAGGGAATTGAAGTCCCGAAATATTGGTTTTCGAATTCAGAAAATAACATACAGCAAAATGTTGTATCCATTTTCGATTTTTAAAAAGCTGAAGTGAAATTAAAACAACGTCCAGCTATTTTTATGGCCAGCAGTGTAACTGATCGACAGCAGGGAAATTGCATTTGTGTCGTGAAACATAAGTCTGACTTACTGTTCTTAGAATGTACCTACAATTGTAAAGCTAATACAGTTTTATTTTTAGATCCTTTATTCTTGAGTTTCTGGAATCAATGGACAGTACACGTGAGAAATGGATTAAAAGTTGCTCGAAGGATAGAACCATATTTAATTTCATTAAAACGTATCATCATATCGTTGTCACATTGTCGCATCGCTTCATTTTGTAGGAGTCTTAAATGCTATCACACACTATAATATGACTTTTCTATTATAAAACCTTTTATTTATAATACTATTATAGGCCAATATAAAAATATATAATATTGAACCATATGTAACACTTTATGTAAACTTATTATTTCAATAAACATTATTATTATTATATTATTATTATTAATTTAAGAAAAAAAACCTCTCTTTCTATCCAAAAAAAAAACTGTACTGTATATAAATAAATTTACTGAACTCAGTCTCCTAACTCTTTAGTTCTTTGAGCCCACTACAAGATAAATGCATATCTCCAAAAAATTACCCGAAGTAACATCAGTGTTTTAACTAGAAAAATAACAATGGCTATCATTATGCTTATGACACTAGATGGCACTACAGCACATAATCTGCTAAACTTCACAGCATAATGGAGCAAAATGGTACCTACAGGTACCAACTTTCCCTTTATCACTAACGAGCACCGAAGCAATTAATTCCCGTCACTGACATTAGAAACTGTACATAGCTATGTTGAAAGGGTTAAGAATCATTATGGCATTTTTTGTAACTTAGAGTGACCTACATTTTCATATAAATTTTGCTTAATGATAATCATGTAGTCATTAGGGAGATGGCAATGAGTTTTAGATAACATTTCACCTAAAAGGTAACCTCTCGTAAGCCATGTTGGCTTCATTACTGTGAATTTCCAAGTATCTGTAGTTTGGAAGTTAGTGGTATGACACCTTTGTGCCTCGGAAAGCATGTCAAGCCGTTTGTCCAGCGCCTCATCTCTGCCTGGTCGGGTCAGATTGCCGTTAGTTCGGACTATGAGAGTAAGTAAAGGTACTCTGATAGCACACTGTGTTCGTGCACAAACTGTTGTCGCTGTCAATCAGTCGGGCGTCATGCCATAGACAACTGCTGAACTGTGTTCTGTTTTGTCTGTGGTGTGACCAGAGACACGTTTTTTTTAATGTCCGGTCCTGACATGGGCTGACAGCGATGCGGTTTTTTTAGTTTTTGTTTATTTTTGTGATAATTGTAATTGATAAGTATTTTAGTTTTTAGTGTTTCTGTGCGTTTTTTCCGGCAGAATAAACTGATTTTCTTTCTTTTCTCCTGCGAGGTATGCAAACCTCCATTTAGATTGACCACCGTAACCGAAATTCAGTCTGAAGGATTGTTATTACCAATTTCATCATCATCGTCAGCCGAATGACGTCCACTGCTGGCAATAGGCCTCCTCCAAAGGGGGGGTTTGCCATAATCGCCACTTTTGGCAGGTGGGTTGGCGATCGCAGTGTTGCTGTTGCAATGCACAGAGAATGCTGCTGCCCATCTCTGGTGAGTCCCTTAGTTGCCTCTTAAGACACACATGGGAAGTGATGGGATGGTGCTATTATTTAACGTCCGACACCATATAGAAAAAGGACCAAGTTAGTAAGGAATAATTACAAACTCTTGAAAAACCTGCTACCCAAGTCTGATAGAAAAATTGCAACTCAAATCTCTTTTATTCGTGCATCGAATTGTCTGAAAGACTATAACTTGTTCAAAGGATTGTGTTAGTTTTCGAAGGGTGGTGACGGTGAGTTCTATTTTTATTATAAAGGCGACTCATCCAAGTGTCCAACGCAGAGAAGTTAGTAACCCTTGCAAATCGATGGATCTGCCCCTGATGTGTCGTTATGTAACAGACGGACTCGCATATGCCTACATTTTATCCAGTCTAGCTATGTTGGAGTCGACGGCGACACAGCTAGAACAAATCCCTATAACTTATGGTAGCGGCCATTTTGCAAATACAGGGTGCGATGGTACTTTGTTCTTGTCGACTGTGTTAGCTCTCTGGCTATTGCAGTCGCCTTTATAGTGGCATTTTAACAGTGTAGTTTTGATGAATATTATCACGGTTTATACACCATCTCTTCCTACCAATTTGTACGCTACCATGTGCGGCTGGACATGTTAGAACTTTTCTGTATCACATTATTATCTTGCATGCAATGTCTCATGTACACCATGTTTAAAAAAATAAAATTGACTAACTAACAGTAGCCTGTAAACCTCACTTTAATAGGGAGTGAACTCACTTCTTTGGTCGCCATAAAACCAAAGATTGTTTTACCCTTAAAAGAGTGAATAAAAATACGTTTAATATATAAAAATGAAAAGTGTTGGTTTTACGGATTAGTCTAGTCACTCTAGTGCTTGAATTTGCTCAAAAAAAAAACTATTTCATGAAAAAATATGAAATAAAAGTATCCACCTAACTACTAGTTGGATTTATATGAAAGAGTAAGCGTACGTTCCGTAAGCTTATTAAAGGTACTTAGTTTTTTGACATCCAGAACTTGTGTGGGAGGTAAACTCAATTTATCATAAGATGTTCATTTTTCATCTGATAAAAATATAATACCACAAAAATTGAAATTATGAATCTAATGAAATAAATATAGTCTTTTTACGTAAAACGAAAATTCTTTTCATCGAAAGCCCCCACCCACAATCCTTTGTTGAAATACGAACAATTAGTAAGTTCGAATCCATTATAAAAGCTGAAAAACGCAAACCCATAACCTGTGTAATTAAGGTTTACGTTTTATGTATACCTTTACTGTGTTATACGTTAATGGTCGTATTTCCTCTTATGGTCCATTAACGCTCAATACCTATTCATATTTTAGGGATAAAATGTGTGGGACGAGAATTCGGACAATTATTTTATTTATTTTTTGTAGCCGGGTCAATCCGGGTATTATAAAACGTAGATTTATTTGGTTTAGGTAAGCGAAATCTACCTACAACACAATGGAAATTCAGTGGACATTACAAAACGTGTTTTAGGTTTTTTTTTTATTCAGGGACTAGACGATTTAATTTTATGTGTAGTTTCTATTTACTATGGACACTTATAATATTTTTTTCGTCTTTTTTGTCATAAAATGCGCACAGCAAAGGAGTGGAAGTCTCTGCCTGCGTCTGTGTTTCCGAACGCATACAACCCTAATCTCTTCAAAATGAGAGTGAACAGGCTTCTTCTTGGTAGTCTCGCCCCATCGTCGACTTTGTCTCTGTCATCTATGACCTAGACTAGAGTCAAGAGCAAACCCATATCAAAAAAAAAAAAAAAAAAACCCAAGAAAAGGTACCTTTTTTTCATCCCTTAGATATTATTCTTGTGATTTCATTTTTTCTTTTTATTGGCTTGTTTACAAACCTTACAGATTCCAGGCCAATGTCCAAACAGACACTCAATTCCAAGTAAATATACTTGTCTCGCTTCAAATTGGAAATCAAAGACGAAACCTTCGGTAAGATTGATTTACTCCGTGAATTGCAAAAAAATAAATCATATAATATATTTATATATACATATTTACTATTCTCAACGTCATCTAGTCAGTATGCAAACTCACGCCTTACCCGTTTTAAGCAAAATCAAAATTAATCAGAGAAATTAGAACTTTTAGAAAAATTTTAGCATGTGAAAATATTTTAATTATTGTATTTTGCGTGCATAAATCATATTATTCCACCATTGTTCCAGACTACGACAGTCAAAGCAGAATGTAAAATAATTTTAAATTATAATTTATTTAAACATAATTTCAATATAACCAAAAAATTAATAATAAAACTTTCTACCGTGTTTAATTAGCTCGTAAATTTTCTGTCAAAGGAAAATGACATTATGAGCTATGCTCAAAAGGAATTCTGTATAAGCCTCCGGCCCAAGTAGAAACTTATTACGTATGCCGTGTTATTCGCTTGTACACGAGACCTTCCAGTTTTGAGAATTATTTAAAGTTTCGTGAAAATGAGATATATAATATTCCATGTGAGATACGTAGCGTTCCGTATCATAAACCGAAAAAAGAGTCTCCTTGTTTGGGAGCCCCCTTTAATTTTTAATTTTATTTAATTTTTATTATCTGTTGTTATAGCGGCAATAGAAATACACACTATGAGAATTTCAACTGTCTACTTATTACGGTTCTTGAGATATAGCCCGCTGACAAACAGACGGACGGACGGACGGACAGCGGAGGCTTAGTAATAGGGTTCCGTTGGTTACCCTTTGGGTAAAAAATGAAAATAGAAATATAATTTTCCATGTATTTAGTTACGATTTACTTATCGAATCAGAGTACATAACAGATCAGCAAGTGTGAACTCACGAAAAGTCAAAGAATGCGGTCGCTGTGGCCGAAATCAGCTAGAAAGCAATATCATCATCATTACTTGTCTTATCCAAAGAAAAAACGGTCAAGTGCGAGTCGGTCCCCCAAGTTAATGGGGTCAAAATCGTTGCATATACATCCCATTTTTTTGTATTTTTTTTTATTAAAATCTCCCTTACACTATCGTTACAAGTGTATACCGAATGCGATAGCACGGTCTTAAAACTAACTTCTTTACGACTTAAATTGATAAAAAAATAATAAAAAACTAATAGTACTTATAATAAAAAAAAATCTGAATATTTTAATAAACTTCTATACTAAGTTCCTTACACACAATATTTAAAATATATAATAAAACATATAGCCTACCCTAATCTACACTATAACATAAAATAAACAGCAGTATTTTTGCGAATTCACTCAAATGGCATGTAAATACATCGATCCTGATGTTAAGATCGTTAATAACCCGAATTGCGCGGGTCAATGGTGGATTTGAAGGAACGCACTCAAATACCAATCACCATGAATATTTGATACATCTATTTAACCAAAATTGATAGTCTATAAAGCATGTTTGCACAACATAATTATATTCCGATCAAACAAACTAGTTCAGCTACATTAATATAAATAGTTGGAACTCATATTTCAACTTAACCGATTTACTACCTAACTTATCCAATTTAAAGTGAATCAAGTAAATATCATACAACTATTTACCTAAGTCCTTAGTTACTGACATGTTGGTAACTAAAATTACCTAAACAGGTCGAATATCAGACTACAAGCTACCAATTTAAAGTTTATATGTACTAAGTTGATCGTAAACTAATTTACCGGGTGTTTAGGTATCGAGTTCACTTTTGGAATAAATAGAAATTCTAGTTTGCTGTTTAGCGTGTGTTAAATAAATGCAAATGGACCCCTAAATAGTTGGCAGTGCCAGAACGGCCGGAAAACCCTTAACTAGACTAGTAAAGGAAAAAAATTAAAAAGTTGAAATAGTAGCAAAATAAGCCCTTTCAGAAACTATTGTAGCACCAGCGGACTCACGCTAGTGCTACTTATGACATTATTATCAAATAAAACTATATTTGAGATTTAAACTTTAAAATATATTTGGCGTGTGCCTTCAAAGAACGTTGGTACCGGAGTGCCAAAAGAAAACGAAACATATTTTTACATTCCTATTTCAAATTCTCTTTTACTTTTCGCCAGACGCTTCCAAAGGGCTACCCTGTCTGCCAGAGACCTGCAGCCAAGGATATCCTCGTCACACTATATATAAACGTAATTTTTGTTGGATGCTTCCACCATTTTGTTTCATCCTTCTTTTGAAGACTAATGTTAATTAATAATAATTGGAGACTTTCCTTACTTTTTACTACCTGATTTACTTCCATACATTCAACGTTAGGTACAGTTGAAACCAGTGACAGACAGCTTCTGTGTAGTTATCGAGCAATTAGTTGAACGATAATTAATTTAAAATTAATTTAATTATTTTAAAATTATCAATTCACTTATATTTAAATTATATGTTCGTCAGTGTGATTCGGTGTGTGCAGAACAAACTTGTTATCTTTATTACTTTACACAAAAATAAAATCCAGTTATTTAAATAATAGAAAACGTATGTGCACATACGTATGTCACCGATTAATATTTGCTGACGAAGCGTTCCTATATTAATAATGATGTACAGTCAAAGTTAAGTTGCGGAATTTGTTCGAAAGAGTCACCGCGGCCCTTGAACGCAAAGGGCTTTAGAAGGAACACTGATGGGTTTTAGTCAGTAAGAGTCTGACACGCCCTTCCGCTCCACCCAGAGTGGAAGAAGTCATTTGATGATTTCCCAACCTTATACAAAAAAAAAGTTAAGTAAAAGTGAAATTTTAGGTCCTAAAAGTAAATATAAACAAGGAAAAATTCAGTCAGATTAATATTAAAAAAGACTTTTCGTTTTTATGTTACCGTAAGGCAAAAACAAAATTAACAAAAGTGGTTGCAATGGCAGTTTTCCAACTACCAGAAGCTTGCATTTATTTGGCCACAAACGACATTTTATTAGCAAGAACGACCTTAAAGTGTGAAAATAAATAACTTGGCTATATTTTTCCAGCAGAAAAAAAAAACACAAAGATCTCATTCATTCACCTTCACAGATTATGTAAAGCTCGGGTTTCACCGTTTCATTCAAATTCGTCTTTTCGCTGCTACACCGGTTAGTTGCGTTTCTAAACTTCGCCTTTGCATTGAGGAGGACCCTTGACGAAGTTTTTCAATTAAAAGCAATCGGAGTAAGAGATCAAAATGGCCGCGTTTGGGTAAACTGATTTCACGTCGGAAATGGCTACTTGATTTTCAAAGTTAAGTTGGACTTAATCTGTTGTTAGTGGGCTAGTCTTTTGGGTAGGATCGTTGTAATTTTTGTGAGATAACTTAATATGGGTTGAGGAAAAATGTAGCTTTACTTCTAGCCTAAATGTTTTTTATAGATTCAATTGCAGCTCGTATAATAAAAATTATCTCCTTATTATTTTTAAGTGGTCGTTATGTTATATAGTCACCACAGCTGTAACTTTCATTACCTACGTTATGTATGTACCTTTTCCTACTCTTAAATGCAACCGTTTTAAACACATCAATATTCTATTTAGTTACATTTGAATTTGAATTACAAATCATCTCGTTCGTTTAACTTCGGCACGTGAAAACGACAATTTCCGAGCGTGACGTACCCTTATATTAAATTTGCTCGAGTTAACACATAATTACTTCTGCGTTTGAAATTCAACACTAACCCAAAATATGTTTGCGTGACTAAATAAATTGATATTTCCACTAATTAATCTTCGAAAATAGCTAACAGGTCCCTTAAAACCACAAACCGTTTATAGGAGAATCGAAACGAAAATCGCGGGTGTAATTAAACTGTGACCCCGCTTGATTAAAATGTTAGGATTTCACTTACAAGGCATTGGGAACAATTTAAGTGAATTGATCAATCTAATGAGAATTTAACGCGGTTTGAGTGTTTCAGACCGGGAGATGTCGGCGACAACGTTATTTATTGAAATGGGGACCGTTGGAATTCAAATTCGTTTTTAATTTGTCTTTTTATTGTACTGGGCCCTTTTTCCGCCTTGAGAATCCTCTTTTAAAGGTCCTTGTTTAGATGAAACCCTCGACTCATTTAAAATGAATGTGGTAATATACAACTTACATGGATGCAATAGCAAAACCAGAGTTAATGACTTGAAAACAATTGAGCAACCCCAACTCTTACAAAATAATCTGAAAGCGAAGCTGTATGATTGGTATACCTCCATTACTAACCTATCCACTAAATTCTAAGGAATAAAACAAAATTACTTAGTACCTTCAGTAGTTCTTATTCAAAAACATAAACATATTAACAAAGGGAGCCCCAAACAAAGATACTGAATTCAATATCAAGATTAATTACAAAACTAGAGTAATAATGATCAGAATGTATTTACCATTAACTAATACTGTAGATACTCAGAACCCCGTCCATTGTCTATAGTAATAGTAGGGTCCTATTGTTTAATAATATCATAATGTGCTATGTAGCTCCCTCTATGTATAGATTCCTGGGTAACAATAGAATACCTCATCACTTGCGTGTAGGTGTTACAGGAAACTAAGGGATTATGTGAAGAAGATAGGCAGCATTCAAATGTTCAATAATGCGAAATTATTACTGGGATTCTATGAACGCTCGTGGTATATAATGTTGACTAAATTTTCGTTGTTAGGTTTCAAGTATTATTTAGCGATTGGGTTATTGAAGCGTTATTTAAATTCAAAGATTCAATAATGTTGTTGTATTCCGTTTCATAATAACATAATACCGTTACCTTTTAAATATTATTTTCACCGTAAATATAATATTGAAATAGGTATCTACTATTCTTCTGTTGCTAGCTCCACATATTCATCTTCTTTTGCACTGATCCCAATTTAATCTAAGTCGGCGCAACATACCTTCTTCATGCATTTTCAAATTTTATTTATTTGAAAATAACACGAGTCAACTCTATTTCACTCGGTCGCTATTAACTTGGAAGACATCTCTAATTTAAAGGTGATCTCTTTTATATTTTTACCGAAAACTTTCCAACTTCAATGTCCATCCTAGTTTCGTATTACCAGAGACCATGCATAATACACTTGTTGTCATTTCATGCACTTACTAACCCTTTTTATTTTCCTACCTAAAAATGCGAAACAAATGCGAAAAGTTTCAAAACTACGAACTGAACTCGAGTCATTTGGGAACCGATAACCGACCAGGTGCATGAAGTTAAGTCTGTTAACAAAAGTTACAGTTGTTTTAACAAAAGTTACCGCTAATAATGCTATTATACAGATACAATGCGACCACGAGTTTCTGAACATATGTTTGAGAGTAGAAGTCGGTGGAATTAACTGGTTCACAGTTTTGAGTATAGGATTTTTAACCATCAGTTTATTTATTCAACGTAGGAGCACAAACGACTCATTCACGAAACAATATTTTGCAACAACGGGCAATGTTATTGTCAGAGTATGGGTATTTGATGTGGAGGAATGAGATATATAATTTTTTTGGTGACGAAAGTTTTGAGATGGAACTAATATGGATAGCTATAAAAGTATGGGAAGATTAGAGGATGGATTGTGAAAAAGATGATATGTCTAGAAAAGGCGTGATTACCAAGGTGACGACTAATAGAATGGTATGGAAGAAGACCTTGGCACTGATGAAGGAAATAATGTGAGAAAAGTTTCAAATTCAAATGAGAGAATGAAGAAACGATGTGTGGACTGTGTGGGAGATGATGTGTAGAAAGCGCGTGACGAAAGATAACTATAATGACGAAAAATAGAGATGTTTGAAAGATGAAAACATGTTACTCCGAACCCGATAAATTGGGATACGGGCAAGATAATGTAATTTATAGACAATGGCACAAGATTTTTTAATAATTTTGATTCATTTAATCATTTGTTTTGACCGATTACGAAACGACGAGTCACAATTTCACAAACCTATTTAACTAGATATTGGCCGTGCAAGAGTGCTAGGATAAAATGGTAGACAGGGATAGACAGTCTATCGTTAGGTAGGTACATCGAAGGTTGCGACCCCACCCGGTGCGGTATGGCATACTTTCGCTACTTTTACTACCGACGTTGATACATAGTAGGTAAGGGTCGGCTTCCAGTCTCACCGCAGAATGTGCACGTAAAACATTAGAATTTTTGCGAAAACCTTTCTAAAAGCTAACACTACTCCAGTCATAAAACTGTAGAGTATTGAAACACTTAAAAAATACAGACTTACCATGTGTTGTTCTTGGCCAGTCCATCGACGATTTATTTATTTATAAATACTAAATGCACTTGTTAAATCATTGTACAAAGGTGGACATAATGCCAAAGAAAATTTCTACAGTTAATTTATTTTGAAACATTTTCTTAGGCATTTTTCGAGTATTCGACTACTCTTTGTTAAAATTCTATTCTTTACATCGTTCAATAATAGCGACATAGCACATAAAAATCTGCCAACCACCGCATCGTCGGCAATCTAAAATCGACATCACAATCTCCCCGTCTTTTGCCGCTGACGTTTCATAAAATTGGATCGGCGTTTTTCCATTCCATGTAGGCTGTGGACACACCAGCTATGCTTCGCTGATGTGAACCGCTTTTCGCATAATTTCATATAGCATTCCCCTGGGGCGTAGACGAGTTGCCATCTAAATTACAAACGGAATTTTTAATGCGATTTTCCGTTCGTTCATTGCTAATTATTTTTTTCCAACTCCTAGTTAATATTGTTGGATTATTTCGCAATCAATTTATATTTGTTATCGTGGCATGTTGATTCAGGCGGAGTTTGATGCGATGGTATTGTAGGTTTTGTCAGCGGTTTGGGATGTCAGTATTTTGTGAATATTAATTAGCTGTATTTTATTTGTAGTGATGACATAGTGGCTTTCTGTTATTGCTGATTTTGAATATAGGTACCTAATCGTAGTTTAAAAATAATAAAGAGAGAAATTTTACGGTGTGACAATATTGTATGTGTCCAATTACAGCAAAGTTTTCGTCTCCTTAAACAAAGCACACAAAAACCACCAGATAGGTATCTTTTACACCAATGCTGCCAGACTTTTGTAGCCTTTATAGGTAGGTCGTCAGCTCTTCTTACCCCATAAAATACTAAAAGCTTGAAGATAGATGTAATCTCCGTTTTCTAATTATAATTAAACATAAATCTTAGGCCTAAAACGAGAATAAAACGATGGTACTTTATTATCGTTGTAAGATATGGCACCGCCTTGTTTTAATGGCTTTTAAGCTAGCTCTTGAAATAATTATTTTAAAGTTTTTTTTTCACCGTTTTTGTGGAAAATTATTATGTTATTTACTAAATAAATAAATAAATAAATATTATACCAACTTTAGCCCGCTGCCTACCTATAACCGTCTCAGGAACTTACCAAAATCGGTTCGGCGATTTAGTCGTAAACACGTTACTAATGAATAAACTCAAAGAGTAATAAATGTTTTTGATAGAACATTATGCATTTACACTATTATAATTAAATGCAAAAACTGAAATAAGTTCAGCTGGGCAAAAATACATTAATATTACTGTCAATTAGCCAAATACTCCATTTTGAAACTCGTGTTCAGAGCCATAAAGTATTAAATTGCTCAGCAAAATCCGCAGACCAGCGACATGCGGTACGTGGTAGTACGGTCAAAAACGTCCAATAGACGGAGATTTATATTATGAGACGCAAAGCGGACCTATCTCGGCTTTTAGGAAAACGGGATCGTTTATACCAATTAAGTTTTTTCCACATGAGAGTTTATAAAAATATATATTTTTTCATGAAGCGGAAATAGTGGAAATTGAAGTCTCTTTAATATTGGAAATGACAAAATGTTATCGTAAATGGCATCGGTTGCCGGTGGTAGCTTTAACTGTGTTCAGGCTTTTTTTTATTTCGAAGAGAGTAGAACTATTGAGGTTAGCAATATTGTTTTCGCTTGAAGCCATATTGCGTTTACTTTTCTGAATGTACGGGGTACAACCAACCCTCATAATATCGGTAAGTTACGATTAAATATTGCAAGACGTAATATGAGGTTTTCCCTTGTATTTGATATTTTCTTAACGTACTGCCTAACTAATATTTATAAGCTTCAAACCGCGTGGTTTTGGTTTTTCTATTTCCACTATAATGAAGACGATAACATGAAAAATCCAGACAAGGTTGGCTAGATAACGTTCCTTTCAAGAGAAGTAAACCAGAGTGATGTTTCTAATGAAAATTTATTTGAGTATTTCGAGTCAGGAACTTGTCAAAACCTGCCAAATTTTGACAGGTAAGTTGAGTTCGACAAATGCTCAACTTCAAATACTTGACTCGTAAATCGGGGGTAAGTCTGCAAAAGCAAATAATTCAGTAAATAGGGCTCCAAACGTCCCTAAAAAATGAAACCCGTGTAGGATCACTCGGTTGTCTGGCTGTCTGTCTGGCTGTCTGTCTGTCTGTCCGTCTGTCGCAGCAATTTTCTCCGAATCTACTAGACCGATTCTGTTGAAATTTGGTACACAATAAGAACAAAACTTTAATTCAGACCTTGATCCATATTATGTTAGTATTATACAAACTTATAAGCTATGTTAGTACAAAACTATTAAAAAGTTTACATAACCCAAACACGTTATAAACGTATATAACGCATTATGTAAATAAATATTTCATAACTTACAACATACGGGGGACAAAATAGAAAATTGAAAACAAAAAGGTTTTCAAACTTTAGCGTGCGACATATGAAATAAAAGGTCATATTGTGTGGGTTTCAATTTATTTTTTCATAATTTTAAAATAAACAGTTTTGAAGTTATTTAAGAAATTAGAGGAAAAATTACCATTTCACCCAAATCTCCGAAACTACTGAGCTAAAAATTTTCAATTAAATGCCGATAATAGGTATTTTCCATAAAAATCTTAAAGAAGTCAATAATTTAAAAGTAACATGTCACAAAATGAAATTCATTCGAATCCCTTTACGCGCGAGTCCGACTCGCACTTGGCTAGTTTTTAACTCTTATACATTTGTACAGTAAAGCAAAAAGAGTATCTAAGGATTGTAGCAGGTGATGTTGTATAGATTCTGCCTGCCCCAATGGAAAATGGGTTTTGTGTATGTATGTATGTACAAGGTATCACACTATCACACTAATATTATAAAGGCGAAAGTTTGTGAGTGTGTGAGTGTGTATGTTTGTTACTTCTTCACGCGCAAACGGCTAGACCGATTTTGATTAAATTTGGCACAGAAGTAGAATATGGTGTGGAATAAGACATAGGATACTTTTCATTCCGGGAGTATGTTCCCTTGGGATAATATTCGACATTAACGCGGGCGGAGCCGCGGGCGGTAGCTAGTATTTCCATAAAAAGTCTTTAACTTCCTTACATTGTAAAATAACTTCAAATTACCGTTGTAAATAACATCCTTTCAGCCAAATGAAAGTTACAGAAATTATTGTTTTCAATTAGATCTAAAGTAACACTTAACGAAGAAAAGTGTTTTATTCTACCTTCAGTTATTTGGGACAAATTTTAATTAAGCAGGTCTTTCTTCACAACTGTAATAATTAGATTTGTTCCTTCGTTTCAATTTGCGTTTGGCCTTGTTTGTGGCTTTTACTTCACTTAGTCGTTTAAAAATCTAGCATTCGCAATTGAGCTAAATAATTTTTATTGAGTATTTAAGGAACACATTTTAGCAACTACTACTATTATGTAAAAGTTCAGGTTTTCAGGTTCATTATCATCATACCAGCCGAAAGACGTCCACTGCTGGACATAGGGCCTATGTTCAGCCAGGGTTGCCATAATCATCACGCTTGGCAGGCGAGTTGGCGATCAAAGTGTAGCTGTTGTAATGTACAGAGAATGCTGCTGCCCATTCTCTGATGAGGTTAAAGTAAACTTTGAAAAAAACTCAACTAATTAACTAATTAGATTTCCAAAACCTTAATTTCGAAATAAAAAAAGAGTAAATCCAGAAATTAGGGATTAGGACCCGAGGTCCTAACGGTCCTAATCCCCAATTACTGGATTTACTCTTTTTTTTTCTAAATTGAGTATTTTAGATTAAAAACTTCAAATTCTGCTTACCTGAAAATCTTGACAGGTTTTCAGGCTAGCGATACAGGGTAGACGGGGTAGTTTTCAAACAATAACAGTAGAGGGTCAATAATAAAATCTTAACTCAGCGCTCAATTCGTCCCAAATGCCTTCCATGGTTTACTGGGATAATTTGAGTGAGAGAGGTACAAAACTAAGACTCAAGATCTAAAATAGAATCTATAACCAAGCCAGCCCATTTTCAAGCAAAAACCGAGCACCCTGAATAAAATTAATTTATTTCATTACAAAAAGTCAATTTGCTATCAAAAAATTACGTGGCTCCGGTAAAATTTATAGCCGTGACCGTGAAAAATCCAATTTTGGTTAGGGACAGAACCTTAAAGTTATTCATAAAATAAAAAATAAAACGTAGATTGTATGAGCTGTTTGTCATCCTACAAAATTGCGAGTGTCAACTGAAGAAAATGAATTACGTCGAACCTCTAAGGAGAGAAGGGTACCAACATAATTTTTTGACCAAAAATGTAAGAGATAAAAAGATAAATTGTGAGTTGTTGACAAGATCATGTTACATTTCATTGTTCTTCAGTAATAGTTTTGTCAAAAGATGAATAAACGCGACTGGGGTCTATATTTACGTGACAACCCTGTAAATAGCACGTTACTCTTTTTTTAGACTTGACGATTTGTGTAAAGATATAGACTTAAAAGATGAACATAAAATATATCTTAAAAAAAAGATTTGTGAATGACACCTTCATTCTGTCTCGCCGTTTGAACATGCTAGATTAATATGACAAAAAATATTGATGTACTAAAGAGTATATCTTGTAAACCTATTTGTAATAGAATTTTGACGGACTGACTTTGACAATCCGAAAGTACCTGATAATGGTTTATTTGAAATAAATGCTTTGACTTTGACTTGACTTTGAATATCATTTATCTATTATAGTGCTATGTAGCGCAATTGAAAAAACATTAACAATTACAAAGTTTATAAAACAAAGGATAAGATCAAACATAATGAAGGCTGCTGGAAACTATCGTTATATTACAGTCCTATAAGACAGCCATTCTTTATTAATAGCTGTCTCATAGGACTGTATCAAACACAACAACCTTCACTAATCCCAACTTATTCAACTTACAGCACAATGTGCAGATTTTCTAGATCTCCATTATTTTAGTTGTCATCACATCAGGTTATTCATCATCATTTTCTGGCCGTGATCCCAACTTCTGTGGGGCTAGCTTTGGTCAGTGGTTTCGAACGCGTGATAGTCTGAAAGTATACCAAGGGAACATACTGCCGTGAATAAAAGTATTCTACGCCTTTCTCCAAGGTCCAATCTATCTCTTCCTATTCAATCATTTAAATTGGTTCAGCAGTTTTGGCGTGAAAACGGAACAAACAGGCAATCGCGTTTATTTCAATTAGGCCATTAAACGGCACATTTGAATGTCATCATTTATAGTTAAAATAATAATATTACATTAATAAAGTGACTCTACTGTCCATTCGGAAAGGTAGATTCTTATGGAGAAGAACGGACAAGAAACTCCATAGTTACTCTTTTCAAATAATGATTTTACAAAATTTGGTATACAAAAATTAATTTAATATTATGTGAGGGCGATGCACCCAGAGAATGCTACTAATAAGAACAGTAAAAGTATTACCAGCAGAGGTAAACTTATTCATTTTCTAAATAAATTTAGGTACATGGTACTCATGTATTGACAACTATTGGAACCATTAAATAAACAGTTTATATGGAACAAAATTGTATGGAAGTATGGATTGGTACAATGTGTCTCCTAATTCAACATTTATAAATCTCCAGGTAACATTTCTTAAATCAATTCCGACTTAGGTACACCGGCGGCAAATCCAACGGTGTCTTTCTTAACAAAATCTCAGTCCCACGAACTAAGGGCCCGTTTAATAAATGAACAAAGTTCCCGAGTTCCGTTGTTTGTCTTTTAATTACTCCACAAAACTTTTATCATTTTTGATCGGCAGAGGAATTTTGGAATGGAAAAACTTTTGCGAAACGCTCTACAAGTAACGATATTTTTGTTTAGAATAATAATTATTGATGATGTTAACACAGAATGTTTGACTATTTATGGTTTTGTTGAATAAGAGTATTGCCATGAAACGTATTTCTAGACGTGACTTGGAACCCGTATGTTTAATTGAAATAAAGGTTTTTTCTTTATATTTTTGTGTAATGTGAATATATCATAATAATCTTTTTGAATAAAGATTATTTCTTCATACTTTTGTGTAATGATTATTCTATAAGAATCTCTCCTTACTGTGTAAAACTCGGATATGCTCGGTCATTATGACCAAACAATGATCTCAGAAATATCGCCAAAATGACAGCAGGTAGCATTGTAGCACAACGTCTCCCATAGCAAAGACCAAAATAATCAAACAATGATCTCAAAAAACTTACTAAAACTACAGCAACATTACAGTACAAAGTCTCCCAGCAATATTTCATGTTAGACTTGGCTACTCACCTGCCGATTGAACCGTCAATGAGACCAGACGAATCAAATAATGATCAGCTCAGAAATAGTGCCAAAGAGACCGAAAACATCGTTACACTACGTCGCCTTCCATTCCAATTAGTTTTCCACCCTCGCAAATTCTTCAAACCACAACATTTTCTCATTTCAGAAACAAAATCAATAAAACAATTCATTTTAAAACGACAAAGCAATTAAATGGCGACATCTGCAATAAGCAGACAGCGATTCCAAGATAGATTGTCTTCAGAATTGCCATTTATCCAGTTTGGAATCTCGACGCCGATTGAGCCATTTTTCTGTCACGATGACGTATTTTCTGCCAACACTGTTACAGGGTAATGAGGTTGTTGCGTTTTACTCTTTTTATGCCCAGGAATTACGTTGAAAACGACCTAGTTGAAACGGTTTTTAGTTTGCATTTTGCAGGAGAGTGGACAATGATCGTGAAGATAGAATTACTGTTGCAATCTTACTTTTGTATAATTTTCGAAGCTAGTCAAATATTTAATAAATTACCCTTTTACTGTTTTCGATCTTGAAAAGTAAAACGAAACCTTTGTAGCTTCCTCTCACACAGATTTTTATGGTTTCGTACCGGTGGGATCAAAACTGGAACCATAATTTGTTAGTAGTCAATAGGTTCTTCTCGCAAGTTCTATACCTTCAGGATACTATCATTTCAATCATTTATGGGCAGAGTGTTTGTGATGACAATTCCAATAAGCCAAAATATGGTTTATCAGAACCATTTATTCAAACTTTGCTAAATTATCCTGACGGAGCAGTTACCTGAATTCCCCATGGATGCCATCAGCTTCGAAAGTAATCGGATTTTGATAAAAATGGGACCAATTGAAAAACCAAGATTTTTTCAAATCCGTTTAGAAATAATGACAAAGTTTTGGGGTGACAAATCTAAAAAAGATGCAACAAATCTATTTAATGCGCAAATGCAAGTTTCGACAACGGAAGCCCTTACTGTGCATGATCCGACACGCACTTGACCAGTTTTATCACGAGTAAAATACAGGAAATATATAAATTAATCAAATTAGTGCTAATTATCGTGTATCTAGAAATAAATTTATTTACCAGAGTTCTCTCATTAGTTTTTTATCCTTTGTTCATTATAATTATTTATATTGCGTCGACTGTTTTGAAATCAACACTTGCTTTTAAAGCATAGCCGTACTTTATGTTCAGCTCTTCTAAAATAATTAAATTTTTATTCCGTAAACTAAAAATAGGCACTGCTAACTCAGCAGTCTGGTAACTGCATTATCCTTCATCATCTCGCTGAGAAAATACCCTTCCAGCAATTTCAGTCCAGGGCTGCAGTTGACCATTGTTTCTAACGTCAAGCTCGACCCGCCATCTTTCACATGAAGTGAAAGTGAATTAATGAAAACACTGTGTAAGTGAAAGTGAATCAATCAAAATACGGTACGACTGAAAGTGAATCAATTAAAACATTGTGTAAGTTAAAGTGAATCAATCAATATACTGTGCAAGTTAAAGTAAAACAATGAAATCACTGTACAAGTGCAAATGAGATTAACAATGTCTGATAATGATACCAGTAAACGTAATGAGACTACAAAGAGTTTTCATGGAGAACTGTACAATACTAGAGATGATAATTTCTACGAGCCATTATTATCAGACACTCAAGAGTTGATTATTCTGATCATTATGATTGTGGCGACACTAGCAACACTGATATACGGTGTAGCATCATGGTGCATCGTAAAGAAGTTTCGTAATTACAGAAACTTTGTGTTTCTTAACGGAATTTTATCGAAATTCATGTTTTACTCAATATTAATCGTTTACGACTATACCATGACCGAAAATAATTATATGACGGAGGATCTTCTTCAATACTTGGCAACTGCAAAGAGTCACTGGCTGGTAGTCATAAGTCACATGTTTTACCTCGATATTGTAATAGTTTTTAATAGGCATATACAAAGAAAATATCTTAAAAGCAGCTTATTTGGTTGGGGTGTATCTTTAATAACAACCGCCTTTTCTATTATTGCAAATGAAAACTTTTATGTATTTGATAATGTTTCTACACATTTTTTTTTGGAAATTATACGTTTTGTTTTGGTGGGAGATCGAATGCTACCGCTAATTGTTAACTGTGTGTTTTACTTCAGAATCTTATTTACACTTTGTCGTGGTTTCATAACGCGAGCACACAATTCTGACATTTGGCGTGGCTTGTTTATTGCCACTTTGATATTTATATTGAGTGACCTCTTATTGTTGTCTGATTATGTCGTAGATATTTTATTGAGTCAAAACCGGAAAGAAAAAGTTTTTGTAAAATTATTAACATATTTAATCCATTCGTTTTGAACGTTTATTTTGTTGTTTTAAGAAGTAATCGCAAAACGTGGAATGACTTTTACGTTACTAAATTAAGACAAAGGTTATAAACACGTAAATATAAATCAAGCTATCATGGTGCATGGAAGATTTAATTGTAAATCTGCTGAAAGCCATCCGGTAGTTCTTCGTCTATTAAAAAAAATTAAGACTTGTTTTTTTTAAAAATTGGTAAAAAACAAGTCTTAATACATTACATAATTTTACGTATAGGTTTCGTTGGTGATCTTCAAGAACAAAGGTGATGTTTTTGAGTGCAAAAACTATTTAATATAGAGAAATAAAGGTAATGTCACATAGTGTGATAGTTTAGGAAAAAGTTATTGAAAGGCGGCTGAGAGAAAAGAGTGAAATCCAACAGAACTAGTTCGGTTTTATGCCTGGTTAGGGTACAACGGATGCCACTTTCGCTATCCGTCAGCTGTGCGAGAAATACAGAGCTGTGCATAAAAACTTGCACATGGCATTCGTTGACCTCGAAAAGGCATATGACTGGGTGCCTCGTGAGGTTTTGTGGTGGGCCCTTAAGGAGAAAGGTGTGCCTGGAAAGTATGTGCAGTTGATCCGAGCGCTGCACAGTCCATGCAGTACCCAAGTCTGGTCTGCAGTGGGCACCACTGATAGCTTCAGTCAGTGTGGCAGTCGGTTTGCATCAAGGGTCGGCCCTCAGCCCTTACCTCTTCCTGATGATAATGGACGCTCTGAAGTCGGAGATCCAAGAAGTGACTCCCTGGTGTATGCTGTTTGATCTTTCAGCAACCAGCACAATGTCATCACATTGTTGCCGTAAGCGGCCTAGAGGTCCAGAGCAGATTGGAGACGTGGTGGCAAAGTCTGGAGAGTGTTGGCCTGAAATTGATCATAATAAAAATAGAATACCTGTTCTGCGATTTCGGAGGTCTCTCCAGTCCTATATATAGCTCTCACTGGAACGCCTATACCGATTTGCTCCGACTTTCGGTACATCGGTCGCTTATCCAGGGGGATAGCGATGTCGACCGAGACGTAACGCAACGGATCGACTCAGGATGAATGACAAGGCGGCTGGTCACTGGAACAACTTGCGACTCACGGATGCACCTGTACTGTCGTACTCAATGGATCAAAATGTTGGGCTAAATGAGAATATTGAAATGGATGTGTGGAGTAATGATAATAATGGATATAGTGAGAAATTAGTACATAAGAGATAATTTAAAAGTAGCGCCAGTGACGGGAAAGTTGAAAGGGAACCGCTTGTCTTGGTATAGTCATGTGAAAAAAATGATAAACGCATGTTACTGGTTACTGAAAGATTAATAAATATAAATGTGGATGGATGGCGAGGGAGAGGGGGCCAAAGAAAAAATAATAAATTGTGTAAGGAGTGATATGAAAGAAAAGGGAGTTAGTGGTAGCGTGAAGGCTGACAGGACAGAATAAGAGAAAAAAACGTGTTGCACCGACCCCAAGTATACGGGATAAGGGCAGGAAAATGATGAGGTATTATTATTGTGTTACTCAGTTTCTGAAATGTGGAGGTCAGATAGACAGTTTCTCCGCGTAAAATAACTGGTATTCAGCTTAATCCGGTTTGATTGGTAGCCGACCCCAATATAGTTATAAAAGGCTAGGCAGAGGAATGTAATATAATATAGGTATATTCTTCTTTTCTATTATTGTTTTCCAGCGATATTTTTATAAATTGTACCTAACTTTAAATGAGATTAATAACTATGTTAAAATGTAAGAATAAATTGTTAATTAAAATTGTTAAAGAATATTATAGTTGAAAGTTTGTGTGTTCGTCTGTTATTGTTATGCATGCACACTTTAATAAATAAATAGAAAAGACGTAAACTTGACACCGGCAGTGCTCTTTTCAGGGACCAAACACAATTTTGTTTTATTTTAGTTCTAATGAATTGGTATCGATACGAAGAGGTCTACGTAGTTTAACTAAGAACGAATCTGACAGATGTCAACTCGACGTAATATAAAGAATTGGGATTCCCGGCAAACAAATAAAAAAGACAGTCTGGTCGAATCGATCAAGAAAGACGGTATTGATTTGAGGAATTGTGACTAAGAACATGAAGAGTTATAATTATATACTTCTGGACACATCTATTGGCCCACCTTGTATTTTCAGTTTCGTTTGGTCCTAGCTAAAATTTTATATTAGGTCGAGCAAAAAGTTTTTATGCAGTTTTGAACCTGGCACATTCACAATTTCATTCAATAGTCTTTTTTTGAATTTCGAACACAGAATTTAAAGAAACAAAAGACAATTTGGAGCCTGTTTGTTGATATCAAACAATCGAATACTAAGAAAACTTGGTTTTATTGGTTTACTTGGATTTAATTCTTGAAAAAGTGATTGATATCTTTGGTTTTGCAACAAACATTACTTATTCTTAACATTAAGGTGAGGTTCTATCAATAATCTATGGATACTTCACCTGAAGTCGCCGCCCAAGCTGTGGCACTTATTCAGGCCGGACACAGCCAAAGAAACGTGAGTGCTCAACTTAATTTAAGTCGATCTGCGGTCCGAAATGTTTATCGGAGGTACCTAGAGACTGGCGGCTTTGTTCGTCGCCAAGGAAGGCCACGATCTCGGGTCACAACTGAAAGGCAGGATCGATTCATCGTGACGACCAGCTTGAGAAATCGTCACCTTACCTCCATTGAGATACAAAACCAACTTCGCGACTTCCACGGAGTATCTGTGAGCGCTCGAACTGTTCGGAGAAGGTTAAAAGAACGCGATATGGTACCACACAAGCCAGCTAATGGGCCCAAACTAACGCGAGCCCACCGAACAGCGCGCCTTCATTTCGCACGCAGTCATTTAAATTGGACACAGCAAGATTGGAGCCGTGTACTCTTTTCTGATGAGTCTAAAATTGTGTTACATGGCAATGATGGAAGGAAGAAGGTCTACCGACGTAAGGGAGAGCGTTTCGCACAATGCTGCTTTGAAGAGAGGGTTGCTTATGGCGGTGGCTCATGGACTGTCTGGGGCGGTATATCCGCGAGCGGCAAAACTCAACTTGAGGTTGTTACAGGACCACGGCTGCCAACATTAAATGCTGAAAGGTACATTCGTGAGTGCTTAGAACCTCACGTGATACCATACGCGGACTATGTGGGCCCAAATTTCCTTTTTATGCATGATAATGCAAGAGCCCATGCGGCCGGCATCGTCAGGGAATATCTTCGGGATGTGAACATCACAGTTATGGACTGGCCAGCCAGAAGCCCAGACATGAACCCCATTGAGCACATGTGGGACGAGCTAAAAAGACGTGTTAGGGCTCGTCAGCCAGTTGCCCAGACGATGCAGGAGTTGAAAACTGCCATAGAAGAGGAATGGGAGATGATCCCTCAAAATTGCATAGAGCGGTTGATAAACTCTATGCCTAATCGTATGAGAGCTGTGGTAGATGCCCATGGAGGCAACACGCGTTATTAAATTAAACCTTTATTTGATAAAACATGTTTTTTATTCAAAAATCAATTGCCTTTAACAAGGCGCATATCCGACTTGTTAGGCGTAGCTCCATGTCGTATGGTATTCTGAATTCAAATTTAAAACAATACGATCGAAAAAGATGGTAAAATGTATCAGGTTTAAAACTGCATCAACAGTTTTTGTTCAATCTAGCAATCATATTTCGGTAGGGGCCATCGAAACCTAAACTCTAAGGTGGGCCAATAGATGTGTCCAGAAGTGTACTTAGAGTAAGTGGATGCCCATATTCTCTTCATAACGGTTATCACAATATATATTATAAAAAAAAATAAGTATTTTTTTATTCACATATTTCACTTTGTCGGTAGAGCGGCGGCGCGCCGATAAAGTAAAACGGGATTCATAAATGTTTAGAGCAAAATAAGCTCTCGCGCCTAGTAATACGGCATTAACTTGCCTGCAAGCTCGCGGCGAGTGAGGTCCCGCGCATCGCGCGCGGCATCTTTTTATGTTAACTTATTCGATACCTATTGTGTTTCATTAAATCAGGAGTACTTATAGGCAGGTTGATACGCGTATGGCAACGACCGCGGCCGCTTTGCGCGAAACTATCGCGATGTATGACTATTGGTTCGAATTTGCTTTTTAGTTTTGTTTATCACAATTGTTATTCTGCCATTTCCTGATGTTAGTATTACCAAGACAACTACAAAGACTTTCGGCAAGACTAGAAGATGTTGTAGAATGTAAAGCTGAGAATGGCATACTATTTTTATCATTACTCCCAGTAACTTCTTGCTCCGTAGCTTTCCAACCATCGCGTTCACTTAAATGATCGCAATATTCACTTTCAGCTGATTCTTACCTATGGTTTAGCCAATTTGGCAAAAGAATGTTTTACTGATGACGTTCTTCTAAAGAATACACACTTAAACTGCTAATAATTACGAAAACAAAACAAAAATCACTAAAAAAATTAATTACGTAATACGTAAAAAAATATTATTTGAAGACACAGGTGGGTCATATTTACCCGTTTTTAACTTCTTACGAGTATATATATCGCTTCTGTTGAAATACGACTACTGTTTGTACAAAAATATGAATTAAGTTGTTCTATCTTCAGTTATTAATGAAATAGGTGGCGCAAAAAAGTTATTGGTTATTGAAAATTAGGACGGGTCATAATGACCCAACCTGTGTCTCACCAGGTTAAACAAATGTGATGTTACTCCCAAGGATAGTTGCGAAAAGCACTGAAATTATAGTACAAGCTCAAAAACAGCACTTACAATATCTAATAATAAATTCAACATTGATACCACCGCCAATTCATAATCAAAACCAAACACGTGAATACTGTACCAAGGCATACGTGACAGCGCGACCGACACCGAGACAAATCATTTTAACTTCACCTCACGTATATTCCAAAGGAAAAGAGAGTGACATTTCATAAATCTATAAAATACACCCCCTTTAGGGGTAAACATACCATAAATGGCAACACGTCCCCAAGTTAAACTTGGTTGAAGTTTATCTTGTTTTTATGTTCGAATCTCAAACGTGGTGAGTGAGATACCAGCTTTAAACATGTTGTACATAATCCAATCAATGAAAGAAGTATTTAAGAGAAGCGAATATACATGAATGTTCACGTTCGGAATATCGGAAAGGCAAGAATACCTATTTAAACGAATTGATATCAGTATTTACAAGTGCCCTGTAAATTTTGATTCAATCTATAGATTTTTCTCCCAGAAAACATTCTCGAAACAGCACGTTGCCACTAAGCGTTCAGGTGAATCCAGGTTCATTAAAAATTTACTATGCGGAAATAGCAACACTATACGAAGGAGTTTGTTCAGCAAAATATTTCAGGCATGCCTATTTTTGCCGTCAAACTTCACTGCTCTTTGTTTCAGCCTGTAGGGTGAGTGCCGGTGAATTTTTGACGCACTTCAAACTTCATCTTTGTCTTTTTGTTTAACACAATGACTGACATACGAGGTATGTGTCATGTGGACAAGACCTAAAAGGTACTGCAGTTTTAACGGCCAGCAAAGGCCGTTTAAATCTTAGAGGAATAAAATAGTTTAAATTTTGAGCATCTGTTTGTACTGTCAACCATTCAATAAAAGTTATGGCTGAGAAAATGCATTTTTTTTAAGGTATTCAAATAATGGTGAACTATTATAAAATCCTTTCTTTAGTTAGTCTTTATTATGCTATAAAGAAATTCTTTCTTTTCTAGGTAAACTAAACATTTAGAAAAAATGCTGTTGTGTTGAAATATATATATTAGATACTTATTGTAGCGCCAATACTCCGCCGTGTTACCCAGTTAATGGCTTGTGGGTCTGGTAGGCAGCCGCTCCACGTTAAATACTGGTATTCAGCTGAATCCGGTTTGCCTGGAAGCCGACCCCAATATAATTGGGAAAAGGCTAGGCAGATGTGATGTAGCGCCAATACTTAAGTTCAAGTCTCAATACTACTATTATATGCCCAAGTTCACTCAGAATAAAGCATAGCATTATTACGCGTCATCCTTGAACAATTCAGAAACTAACACTGACAAAAACTTATCATGCTTTCTTAAACATCAAATCAAAAACCATTCCAGAGATTTATCCAAACAATTCATGATTACAAGCACAATTTCCTCAGGATCATCGCTCGAATCAGTTTCCATAGTAATTAGTCGATGTTACTTCGTATCACGGCCTTTATACGAATTTTCTCCCTTTATTTCCTGTAGATAGTTTTTCTCTGTTATTGGAGTATTTATAAATGCGTGTGTGTGCGTTGATTATTTCGGTGCTCGTTTGGATTGGTTGTTTTTTTTCTGTTTATGGATTGCTCTGTTGGGGACGCTAATGATGATTGAATATTAGATTAAGTAAATTCGGTTGTTAAAATACATTAGCTTTTGCCCGCGACTTCGCGCATATCCCGTTTTATCCCGTTCCCGTAAGAATTTCGGAAAATCCACTACTAGTGCTCCTCTACACTCCCCAAGGAAACTACATGCCAAATTTCAGTTTTCTACGACCAGTAGTTTGGGCTGTGCGTTCTCTGCCAGTCACTCAGTCAATCAGTAACGGAAGACTTTTATATATATTAATAAATCGATCGATATCCGATCGATTTACATTTGTAGATTTTTGAACCTTCACCAACTAATTTGTTTAGTAAATATCTTGCATATCCACTAATGTCATATTATTATGAATACGTACATTTTTTCATTAAAATTGTGCAAATCGAGACGTGAAAACGGTACACAAAGTTATTTTCATCAAAAGAGATATTGTTTGTTTTACGCATTTTATGAACAGCAAATTTATATTTCCCTTCCACGCTTTTCATACGTGTCAACGCATTAAATTATACCCACCACGCTTACAATTCAGAACACATGAACAGCTCAAAAAACATGCAGATTCCGTATGCTGTATTTTAATAAACCAGTAACATTTGACTCGAAATAACAAAACACGCTCATAAAATTCAAATATCGTATGAATGACGTAACAATAGGGTTCGTAAAACTTCGTATGTTCTCGCTTCTTGTTGATGGGGACCTGGCAGCTAACTGTCTTGAGGATAAGTGATGATTTTGTTTACCACGATTATGATGGATGGATGTTTGCGAGGTAGGAAAATTATTTTTCTGCTTGCTTTTGGTGTTGTTCCGAAGGATGGGTCTTGACATGTTAATTGCCAAAATTTTGCGCTATCTCTAGTTTTGAAGGACGTCTAATTTACCTGTTAGTCTATCATTCTTGATAGGTACAATCTGAGGCTTTCAAAAAAATGCCATTCTATTAGCAAATGCCAATGTCTAAACGCCAGAATACAAGGGATTGATCACGTGACATTTCGACAGCGTGTGTCATTCTCATACATTTTTGACGTTTTGATAAACGCATTCGCCACGCTACCGCTAACAGAATGTCTATTGTCTAAATCCTCTTCTAGGCAAGAGGCGCACCATCGCCGACACATCAGCTTTCAATAAAAATGGCGTAGGTTTCGTAAATATATAAAGAATTACGTGTTTTATTTTCTTTTAGTAAAATTATACTTTTATTGTAGGTATTGCAATTAAATACTTGTAAACAACTAGAGTAATAATCACGAAATTATGTATAAACGCGTATAAAAACAAAATAATACATTGAGCATCCAAAAATTAATCCACATCGCTGTCAATAGCAAAAGTGCCCAGAACACTGGCAGTATTGCCGTGTTGCTTGGCAATGCTGATTCATTGGCCGAGGAACAGCCCAGTCCTCTGGTCACGTGAACAGTCGACAAGTTGTTTGCTGATGTCCTAAAAGACTCGATGCGCACTCTACGCACCCAAAACGGCTCAACTATATAACTCCAAATTAGGTTGTTATATTTACGCCGTTTGGGATTTTCTGCACCTGCAGCAGCCGCCCCAGCGCAGAATTAATTAATTAATCGTCAAATTATACACTAAATTTGGTGCAAATTCATCCATACATACAATAGACCCAGGCGACCTGACAAAGCCTAGACTTACTAGATTAACTTGAATCAACAGTTCCCCTGTTTGTTGCAAATGTTCTGCATGTTTGAATGCAATTTCGACCACTATGCAACGTAATTTGAAAGCCACTGTATTGTTGTTATGTGTTATTACAATCAAGGAGTCAATTGTTGGAGCCGGTTGCTTGCATATGAAGTTGGTCTCGAATGTAATGTTATATAGGTTTCTGACTTTGTTAGTGTAGCTGACTTTGTTAGTAACTTGTTAGTTTACGGAGAGAATAGAAGAATAAAGCATGTTGCGATACGAGTTAATACATATGTCAACATGCATTTTTGTACGGTTTTGAGTATTAGGTACATGAACCGCTGGAGATGAACTTTTATAAAGATTATGCTATTAGTCCGTCTTATTGACTGCAGTGTTGCAAACTGTATCTGAGCAAGAAATTAAGATGGTTTGCCATATTATATAGTCAAAGTTTCATTATTTAATAAAGTCATTGAAATATTTATAGGCTGATATTACACTAATTATCTTGTTATGATGAAGGCTGTTGTGAACTTTTTGGAGGTCAACTTTACGGTAGTTTTTAACTATTTTTTAAACTTTTTTGTTTATGTTTTAAACTGGTAACGTTTTGCTTTATATTTCATCGAAGTACTTTTCCATGTTATTCATTAAAATTAATTTAAAAACTGAATAATTTAACTTTTAATTCCGCAAATCATCATACCCTACCTACCTGTTACATTCCCTGAAATAGCAAAATTGCAGACTCGAAAAAAAAGCATTTCTCTCCAATAAACAACACGTTTTGAAATGGTAAAGAAATAAAAACAATTTAAATTTTCACAAGAGCAACCCCACGTTTTTCACACTCGAGCTGCTAAGTTATTGGTCGCACGTAATTAACTTTTAAATTGAAATAGTCTTGCACTCATTAATTACTCTAAAAGGTTTAATTATCAGAGTTTTATTGAATACGAATTTATGAGGCGTTCAATCGCTACTAAGTATTCAAATAATTAAGATGCATAAAAAAAGGCGCTTGAGCATTCACGCTTGAACCGCTGGACAGTACGGACCTTTCTGTAACTGTTGAATAAACGAAGTTTGAAACAAGTTGTGAAGTTTTCTTTTGAAAAACCAAAAGTGAGGATCATGACGATATTTGTGTGTGTCAGCTATGATGACATCACACTTTTTAAAAACGCCACGGAGGTTCTTTCTCCGTTATATATATTTTTCTATTATGCATTTATTTTATATGTAAATAGTTAACCTAAGACTACTTACAGTACTGTCTTCCTGTCCTTTTCTATTCCATTGGTTCACCCTTTGTTATGTTTTCTTTATCTATATTTTCTGTAACTTATATGGTGTACATAATAAAGAGTATTCTATTCTGTTCTATTCTGCTGTAAGCTACGGTCAGGACCAGGGAAGATGCTGCTTGAAATCCCAGTAACACCTAAGAATCTTTTAAAAGATGCATCGGTGAGTCGGCAGTAAAGATGCATACTTAACAGCGGCTCTACGAGATTGAATATTTTTTCTTGCTCTTTGGCGGAATTCCAGAGGGTGACACTTAGCGTGTTGGCCTCTATATAACTGGTACTGGTTCTCGGAGGCGTTGCTTGGGACCGATCAACCTTGAGCGCTTGTGCGTGATCGCTGATTGAGTTGCGTCTCCATGCGTGACAATTTGTGACTGTTTTTAGCTTAGGTATCTGTAAAAACAATTGCAAGTGGGAATCAATAAATAAATGTTTTATGCGAAGTAGGTAGGCAATTATTTTCATGCTTTTGTGTATCAGTACCATTCAGTCTAATGCGTTATAAACAAAAAGCGACGATGTGAAAGGTATCACATTTTGTTCAAAGTAGATAATTATTTCAAAATAGTTAGACCTAAGCTTAATAAGGTTCCTTTCTTTATAATCCCATTTGTTAAATAAAACACCTAAATATCTTTCCCAAGGACTTAAACAAGGGCATTTAATAAATTATTCGGTAATTATGTCCCTAAAAGTCCTTTATGTTAGAGGGTAAGCTTAATTAAAACAGTACATAACGGACAATGTATATAAAATATTTAATTAATGATTATACCTAGTAGGTTGTCATCCCTGCTTTTCGGGTTCCCGTTAAATCAGTTTCTCATTGCCCTGGTAATGTTGACGGGGTCCTGCATAATGTGAGAAGATTAATTTTGCTGTGATAAAGAGGGTTTTGTGAATATGAAAACTCTTTTATAAACTTTAAAAGACGCCTGTGTTGAAGATCATTCACGTGTGTACCAAAAACTTCATTGTTTCATATAAGATGGAATATTTACGGATGTTTATAAATAAAAATTGCTTGATTTGTTGTAAAAATTCGCTGTTTTTGTTGCAATTTTTTTTTTTTATAGTTGGCCTCTCGCAGTTCAACCTAGGAGATTGTCAACTGCTTAACTGGACTTGCCTGTGGAGGCCTTAACATAATTATCAAAGCCAGGGCTTATGAAAAACCTTACAAACTAAGCGTCTACACGCTAAGGGGGTACGGGCCTCGGCTTAGGGCGTCGCTGGAAGGAGGACAGCTAGGGACGGGCTGGATGGAACTAGGATTATTATTTAGGGACGAATTCAAAACTACAGGCTCAGCAGCACAAGTTTACTCGAGCAAAAATCATTAAATTTATCAAAACACTAAAGTCATGCAAAGGTATAAAATATTTGATTTAGAGCTGAAAGATAAACACAAAATCACAAAAATGTAAGCAAATAAAAGAAAAGATGAGAACAATAAAGGATCGAATTTTTTGCTAGAACGAGGCTTTTGACAACAGAAAATATAAACTGTTCCACATATAGCTGACTAACTATTCGCATACAGAGATTAACCACACACATCGATCGAACCGCTCTCTTGTTATTAAAATACCATCATAAAAATACGGTTGGCATAATAAACACACCGCTACCACAATCCTGCAATATCCTCCGCATATTATTCCTCATATATTTATAGTAAAACATTTTCCTTCAGCTATATTGAACATATAAAGTTGGAGGGAGCGGCCAAACAAAGTGACTGCTTACTTTTCAAAGTTTATCCCTTTACTGGGATTGCGTTGGCAGATATTGTGTTCTGTTTCAATCTTCACGGGGAAGCTTTACCTTTCAGTGGTTTCAGGACGAAAATAGAATTCATCACGAACGTTTCTGCATTACGAAGGTGACATTTCAATGTAGGTGGGATGTAAAGGAATCTAGACTTAGATTGTGTCAGCTCTATTTATGTAGATGCAATTTCGAGCTCTTTTTGAAGTAAAAACTTCTTTACGCGCGTTGAGCACTTTTTGGGTGAACAAAAATCATGGAACACGCTTCATTGTCAACGAACGCTTTCCATGAGCTATATGTATACTGTGTATATGTGTACTTTTTGGGTGAACAAAAATTATGGAACTCGCATCATCGTCACCGAACTCTTTAGCTTAGTTTTCAATTCTATTGGCAGTCCCCAAAGACTGCCTCACATGTTTTTTTTTATCTAGTTTAGTACTAGATAAACAGTACAGCTGTTCGTTGATGAACAAATCACTTTTTTTATGAGCAAAATGTTCGTAATAGTCAATGAAACATTTTAGTGACCACAAAATTAAAATTTACTAAACAGTAAGAAAATTCGGGAAGTCAATAAATTTGTAATACGTAAAACATGTTTTGATAAAGTAAATCAAAAATTCTCACGCCATCCATATAGAAAATACCTCTCACAGGTCCATCCTTAGCAGACTCTCAAAAAATAATATTCATAACTTTGCAAACGCTTCACTAACTTCCATACTTTTATATTACTCACTGAAGTGTTAAAAACAAATTCCTTTTATTTAAATTCTTCATCAAACATTTTGCGTTCTTAACTTTTGTTTAGCGATGTGTAAAAAAGGTACAAAATAAAAAAGTGAAGTTTTTTAGCGCTGCGTTTGATAAATTCGAAAAAAAAAATACGTTTAAACTTCTTAACTTCAATTTACGACTTGATACTCCAAGACGTAAAATTTAATAAGAAACAGTACAATTTCAGGTGCCTTGTTTCATATTTTACTTCGTGCATTTATGTAAATTCTGGAAAAGGGGAAATGCGAGTCCGTTTCATTATTGTTTTGTAATAACATGTATTATGTAGATCCTCAGTAACTACTTACTAAGGGTTCTAGGAACGGGCTGATGGAGACCCAAGTGGATACTGATGTATTGCTGCAGAACATATTATATTTAACATAGCTCTTGTCGCTAGCGTGACGGAACTAGATTCCTCTTTTTCATTGACCAACCTTGGTAATTTAATAGTGCCTGTAAAAGGTCTATCCAGATATAGACCATTTGGAAATGAGATAGCATTAGCAGGGGGACCTCACTTGTATATATAGTTGTGCAGGTATATCGAGATATGACCAACTTCGTGCATATGAAATGTATTTTATTATCAAAATGCTCCACTCATTGGTTGCCATGGAAACGGTTATCGTGCCGGAAGCACCAGCAAAACATGAAGTCAAAAACCTAGATAGTAGAAAGCCTTGCCCTTAATGCCTACTTTAGCTTTTACATTCATAATATTATTATTATGAATGTAAAAGCTCTATTTATCGGCCCATCTCTTTATAACTTCTTCACGGCTGAACCAATTAAGATGAAACTAGGCCGCACGGTTTCCTGGAACAGAACATAGGATTTTATGCCGGGAATGTGTTATCATGGGATAATTATCGATATGAAATTTCGAAAAAAAAAAATCGAGATTCTGCAAAATCGATTCATTTAAAACACAGCTAAGAGATTAATTTGTAAACTTTTGTAAATTTTGTAGTTTATTTTAGGCTCACTGTAAGACACTTACTCAGTAGGTATTTATGAAAACCAATAATTTCAAAACAATGCATTTAACATGTCCGAAGATTCCAGTCAACTGACTCGTCATTGTGAATAAATTCTACACAGGATGTCTATTCTGTAGAATGACAGGGTACTAATGAGGATACGCTCCATTGCAGATTGAGCAAGACGTAGTTGATAGCAATATAACTGTAGCGTTGCAATACGTACATACACAAGAGGTGGGACACATTGTATCATGTACATACATGTACTGGGCAGAGTGTGGTCCATTGTCTTGTGTGCTCAATTGATTTCAGTTGATTAGAGGTAAACAGATCCGTTATGTATGTATTATGTTAGTTTTATATGTTAGTCCATAACGATAGCTCCCATGCAGAAAGTCGTAACATTTTTTTTTTGCAATATTTATATATTGCAAAAAAAATGTTACGACTTCGAGGTCATTATATGTATTATTATATGTATGTATGTATTTTCGAACCGTTTGAGGTTGAAACTCTCGGGTCGTGGGGTCCGACTGCTCATAACTTGTTTAAAGATCTGTCAAGACGCTTAGTTGACACTTCGCATGAGCTGGCTTTTACCTTGGACAAGGGATAAGCATTGCCATACAACGTGGCAATGTTGATAGCCTTTTGGGTACATTACCAGTGCCCAGCGATGCGGAGGAATTTTTCGACGCCATATTTTAGACTATTTTTATTTATTTATTTATACACCTCATTAAAAACATAGTAAAAACTTTTAAAAAAACAAGTGTACAATGGGCGGTCTCATCGCACCGGGCAATCTCTTACAGACAACCTTTGGATGGACTGAACGAAAGAAGTTAGTTTTATATTTAAGTTTATATATAGTAATAGTTAGTTGTACATAAATAGATAATAATTTAAATACATACTACATTCTTAGAAACTATGTTTTCATTAAACAATAAACGATGTCTTGTTTTGCGACTGATCAACACAAAGATGAAAAAAATCTCCCTCCTGAAAAATCACAAACTTAAACATACGATCTAATGCGCGAGAGGTGTCGATATCAGCGAAAGGCGGCTAGATATTACTCGACAATTTTTAAAAGCTTATTTCTAAGCTGTTAAAAATTGTCGAGTTGATACTTTTTCTTTTGAGTTGATACTGTTTTGTTGAGTCGAATGTTAATACTTTTTCTATCTTTTTTTTCTTCTTCTATGTAGGTAAAAGTGGATGGAAATCGAAGGAGAAGGGAGGACCAAAGTAAATAAAAATGTAATTAGTGAGGAGTGATATGAAAGAAAAGCGAGTCAGTGGAAGCGTGATGGCTGACAGGTCAGAATGGAAGAAAAAAACGTATTGTGCTGACTCCAAGTAACATGGGATAAGGGTACGAATATGACGACAAGAAATCGTGTAGGTACGTCCTATTGGTCGTATACTGTGGCCACTTCATTTTAAGTTTTTTAAATGTTTTGAACTGGTCAAGCATGACTGTTGATCGAAAATCACGTAAAAAATAGTTAAATCATTGTGTTAATTTAATGTTGGGTGTATAAAAACTTCAGAAAATACGGAAGAGATGTTTTGTTTGTACAATCGTCTCCATTACTGCATTTTATTTAACCTTAGAGCTACCAGTATCTATTTTAACTCACTTTCTGTAAATGACGTTATCCGATTCTCTTGTCTTGATATCCACCGTCTTTGTAATGGAAATTGTCTAGTTCACCTCACACGACAACTCGATCCAAGACCAGTAGTTTAAGAAAATACTTTAAATTCCACTACAACCGTTTACACTTCAACTCAAGAAACAAGTAACTCTCATCACGAAACGATGTAACGAAAATATTTGAACAACTATTTTACATTTTAATCTCCGATTTACACAAAAGGATTGTTTGTGCACATTCTCTTATTTAACATTACCTTTGTTAAATTCTGAATACGACAATATCGGCTTCATGTATGAAGTCTGAGTGTTGACAGTGGAGGGAATTTAACTATATATTCCCACTGTTGGATCTTGTTTATAAGATCGCGAGCACGTGACGATTTTCATTTGTTAAAGTCGTAAAGGGAACCTTTCTGAGAGTTGAAGGCAAGAAGTGACGGCAAATAAGAGTAATTTGAAGTAACGCCGGTGAAGAACCTGTGAGTTTTTAAATAAATCATACAAAGTAAACATACAAATTTTGTTAGTAATCTGTATGCTGTGAACTATCATGAAAAGCCAATAAAGTAACCGTTAACTTAGTAGTTTTTTTTTTAAAAAAAAAACGTTGCCCCACACTAGGAATTTCTCCTGTATTGTGGGTGCGTTTACAAACATATAAACTCACATACACAAACAGCCCGACCCGGAACAACTATCTGTAGGCCATACAAATATTTGTTCCGTGCGGGGATCGAACCCGCGACACGCAGCGTAGCAGTCAATCGCTCAACCACTGCACCAACCGTGTCGTCAAGTTTAACATGATCTTAATGGCAAATCTAAATTCTTTGGTGAATAATCAAGTTTTGTCCGAGTTATTATCTAGTTTTCCTCTTTGGAACTTACAGAACAAGAACGAGTTTTATTCTTTCAGAAACATCTAAGTACTTGTAAACAATGTGGGTTGTTAGGGAATCCCCCAAAAACCGACACTGTCCAACTGGTTTGCCAACGGTACTTGGGTACCATGGGCTAACCAATTGAATTGATAAAAGTAAAATAATTAATTTAAAACGATATGCAAATGGGATGGAAAGAAGAAAGGACGGCCTTGCAGTGGGGAAAAAACGAATAAAAATAATAATAATTAAAATATATGTAACTTATATATGTATGTCACCTATGTAAAATATCGCATGAAATTGTAAACTTTTTTTTCTAAATAAGACACAGATATATTGGGACCTATTGAATGTAGATGGTATTGATTGTATACAAAGCGATTTATTAATAATATATCGAGAAATTATAATCTAATAAAGATTTATTACAATCTTACGGAGTCCGGAGTTCCGGTGACATAATATATATATTTATATCATAGAATAAAACAAGTAGGAAAATTGCTTAATAACCAATAATGTGCAAAAAAAAACATATAAAAACAGAACACATACCTACGAACACACATAACCGAGGCTCGTAAAACCTGCACAAAGAAAAATTGCTACAACAACCATAATATGTAATATTTTTCCATTGTTAGCAAATCGAATACTTCCCTTTTCGAATATCGTGCCGTTATCGTCTCGTGTGAAATAAAAGGCTTCCCGTCGTGTTTAAATCCCGATTGATAAATTGCTTTTTTCTTTTGAGAGAGCGATGGCTATGCTCACATCTTAATCTTAAACATTCCTCAGTAACCGACTGTTGGCTTATTTTTCATCTTAACCAATATGTTGGTTTTAGCGGTAAGGCCGCCCATTGTCTCACCCTATGTTCGAGTAAATAATGTTTTCTTTACCTGTCTTTTCTGTAACTTAATGGTGTGCAATGCGTGCATAATAAAGAGTATTCTATTCTATTCTATACTATTCTAAATGCAGGAACCTTTAGCCATTAAGTGGGATTTCCTGAGCGTCACATTTTTGAGCGTCCAAGAAATTCTTCAGAGTTTCACCAGAACATATTTAAGGAACTATTTGTATAAATGAATGCCATAATGAATTGTTATACTAATTGTTCCGTTAATATTAATTTGATATTTTGTCGTTGCTTAGTAGAATAGGAATGTGCTTCAAATTCGCTTTGTTGCACATACATTTCCATTCAGTATAGCAAACTGGATTTTGCAGTTTTCATTTAAATATTCGGGCTCATATGTGTTTTATTTATTATTATAAAAAATAAAAGGGAACCGCTAATCTTGGTATGGTCATATGAAGAGGGGGGATGAAATGCACGTAACTAAAAGAGTTATGAATATAAATGTGGATGGATGGACAGGGAGTGGGAGGCCAAAGAAAAGATGTATGGATTGTGTTAGGAGTGATGTGAAAGAAAAGGGAGTTAGTGATAGCGTGACGGCTGACAGGACAGAATAGAAGAAAAAAATGTGTTGCGCCGACCTCAAGTAACAGAATAAAGGCAGGAAGATGATGATGATGTGTTTTATTTATTACTGTTTCTATATCTCATAAATCAGGTTTTAAATTTTTGTTTATATTGAGAATTATTGATATCGATCGGTCTTTTATTACCTACTGAACTACTCGGCTCGTGCACTTTTTGGTACGTAGCATAGATTAAAATAGAAAATATAAAGCCTTCCGAACGTTCGCTTGTACGCGTTAACCATTCAAGGAACATCAACAATTAACATTAATGTCCGAAGATTGGGAACCGCGTGAGACGCGCCAACTTCAGTTCAATTTGTGGCGTCTTAAAAATGTGCAGTCTGGCCGCCCTTACTATATAAGGCGATGGTAACAACCTACAATTTGAACACCAAAAACGGTAGAAGGTTCCAAATGAGAAATAAATTATGACATAATATTAATGTAATTGTTTGGGTGTTTAAAACTTTTGACAGGAGTCAACTTGTGTTTCTTTTCATTCTATTCAAGCGTTTTACCAATATTATCAATCACTTTTTATCGTCTCTCAATTTCGAGAGGATTAGTAGGAATTGCTTAAGGACGGCAAGAAATCTAAATCCGTAACTTTTAAGCTCTGTAAATAAACATTGAAAACTTTCCTAATCCAGTCTTGGGTGTAATCGACTTAGTTTCAAAGTTGATGTCGCATCTGGCATTCAATAAACATCCCAATCTCTATTGAAATATTCTGTTTGCGACTAAAATTAGTAGTTTAATTTATTTGATTTTCGTAGTTTAAAGTTTCTTGGAAATCAGGCGCGACGGGCCAAAATTCAATAAAATTGTTAAACTATAATCAGTCATCATCGTCATTTAAGTCTAAAGATGCTGGACATAGGCCTCCCCCAAGTGTCGTCACATCGATCGGTCCTGTGCGTCTCGCATCCAACGGATTCCCGAAGCCTTCACTAGGACATTGGTCTACCTTATGGAAGACCTATATAATCAGTAGGTACCTACTTAAAATAAAAGTCACAGTATTTTAGTCTCAGACGGCAAAAGTCACACTGACAAGAATCATCTAAAGGGATAAAGTTAACCCAAAAATAGGAGAAAAGGAACAAAGTATACATTTTCACTGGATATTAACGACCATTACGATGCCATTGTCACAGAAATTTTGACAAGAAGCAGATTTCGGACTCTCGCCTACCACCACTGACTGTTTGACTGATTTATCGATTTGAGGGTCAACCGTCACAAGGGACCCTGAATTTGTGTAGGTATTTTATTTCTCAAGCACGTTTTCTCTCTCTAGAACGCCTCTGTATGGAGACGAGGTGAGCTAGGATTGGAATAGTCCCTGCCTAATTTTTGATTTATAATAATCTTTGTATTATATAGAATGGTAACGTACGTGTTTAATTGAATTTTTCCCTAACCTTCTAATTATACCCTATAAATTTACTTCAGCACGGTTAGGGTTTTTCTCACATAAACACGGCCGGGTTACATTATTGCGCTATCCAGTTTAAAAAAAAATCTTCTATTTGATTTCCTTCGCCTCCTTCCGTTTATTTCTTTTTACGATTCCAGCCAGTTATACAAAAAGATGAAGTGAATCAGCGGCTATTATTCGTTTTGCTTAAGATTCTAAGAGTCGAAAATAGGTCATCATGTTACTGCTTTTTAGTTCTTCAATTCTATTATTGCTGTAGGATGTGTACTGAAACTGTATCAATCCAGGCCATAACCCAATGACTTGCAAGCTTTTTTAAACGAAATCGATTTAATTTGGAATTAAATTGTTATGTGTTCTGTCAAAGACAAATATTTTAATTTAAAGTTTTATTTTAATCGTCTTTTTTGTTATGCTTGCTAAATATTGACTAATTTTAGCAACCAAAAATCTTACAAATTTCATGTATCAAAGTATCAAAAATGAATTAAATTAACATTCCTATTTAATTGGTTCTATGTAAAAGCTTACAAATCAGTTGGATAGGATGAAAAAAATCTCAGCATTATTTTGAAGTTTATTCTAAAAACATTGCTGGCTCACAAAATTATGAGACCAAAACATGGACATTGCTACCTTGAGTAATGGATAAACGGTTGTTAATGGTACATTGTTACATCGCAGGACAATGTTGTCGCTCAATGAGGTCATTAGTTAGTAGGTAAGTGCTACGTACGTTTACGGGAAGACATCTACATAATTATTTAGTAGCATTATGCTAGAAGTAGTACAGTGGCAAACAATTGAATCGTCTCATTATATAGAAAGAGGAATTTACTGAATGCAAAACAAAAGCAATGTAAAGGTACAAGCACCAATCATCCTTGAAATAGCAATTATCAATACTATACAGACAGAAGCCAATGCTTCTTATTCTGGCATTGTTATTAACTGAAACATAGTATTGTGTTTCTTCCTTCATTTGAAGGCTGAATTGTCTGGTGTCAATGACAGAACAATTAAAATATATTCGTTTGTCTGAAGGAAGAAATGAAACGCATCATATGACTAAAATAGTAGTGATGAATATAAAACGTCGATAAATGAAAAGATAAAGGCCAAAGATAAGATGAATGAATTGTGTGAGGAACGACATGACAGAAAAGGGAGTGAATTACAATAGCTTAGTGGTTGATAGGGAAGACAAGAAAGAGAAAATGTGTTGCGTCGACCCTAAGTTCAGACGTTCGACGAAAGGATAATGGCAAGGAGATGGATAGCTATGAAAAGGTAAACATCAAGACGTAATTTCATGCAGCAAAAGATACCAGAACAATAAATAATACCTCCATAACATTACAAAACCCGGCAGACAAGCAAGCAGGCCCTAAAGCCATTAATATTTGAACCGAAATTTTATGCAAACAAAACCCTTAGAAAACTTGTTTGCATATTCATTAATATCACATTGTTTCGTAAAATTTAATATGGCTCAGTGTGTGTTAAACCTTTGGTGAAAATTAATTCAATTTTGTGATGACATCGTGTATGATGGCTTTATTGATAATATCTTGCGTGACGATGCTTTTATCCCAAGCCTCAGCAGAGAAATTTCTGCCCTCATAATTGGAAGCAGCCATGCGTTTCTTAGTCCTTTGATAGAGCATTATGGGTCTATGAAGCAGATTATAGTGATTAGGGAACTGTCAGGTTTGGGAGAGGAAGATAACGAAAAATGACGTTTTTTTCTTCAAAGAAATTATTTCGATAAACTGGCCGTTTGAAACACTCAAGAAGTCTTTCTAGTATAAAAACCAGATATAACGTTTATTTTTTGAATAAACAATGCATTAAAGTAAAAATACAGGTGAAAGAAAAATATAGTTTGCAGATACCTACATTGGAAGCATGAAATCCCGAAAGCACTTAAGAACTTTTTAAAGCATTCCTTCGTATTTCAACGCTAAAGTTCGGAATGGAATGACACCTTCGAAGTTTTGAAGTATTTACATTTCTATAGATCCTAAATTCTGGGACCATTCTCTGTGCGAATGACATCCACGGTCTTTCATTACGTTCCCAAGTCGTACGCTTAAAAGACGTACGGTATGTCTTGGAGTCTCTGGAAAAGGTGCTTTGAATTTGTTTCCTTCTTGATTTGAGTATCCTTTTCAAGTGTTTCTTCATTAGTTGTTTTTTGTTGCCGACGAGTATGAATGAATACGTTGAAAGTTAGCGGTTTTCGGAATATTTTACTTTATGTTTGATTCCATGAAAGGTTTTCCTCCAAATAATGTTGAAAAGTTCTTCAGAACATTTGAATTACTCGTGCTAGGTACACATTGTAATGCTTGTTGTAAAACTAAATATTTAAGTACCCTTTCTTAAAAAATGGCTCAGAAGGGTAAACCCGTTATTTTAAGTTTTATTGAACTCTTATTAATTGTGTGTGTGTTAACAAAAAAATATAGGTGCATAAGGCACCTATATTTTTTTGTTAACACACACACAATTAATAAGAGTTCAATAAAACTTAAAATAACGAGATAGTACACACTGACACAAAAATAAAAATGAAGAGATGTTATTGCACGTAAATTGAGCCGCAACCCTATCAATCTAAGACAAAAATCTCCTAAAGCAACCCATAATGTAGCAAACTCAAACTATTTTCCGATAGCATTAACTGCCGAACGATTCACGCAAACCACACCACTAAAAGCAACTCTTGGAGGTGCAGCACAAAATTCAATTTAGCTTGGCTACTGCTCAATCTATCTAAGATTCGTGACAAACAAAAAGTGTCCTACAGCAAAGTTGAAATGATAAGATATAACTGGGGACACAAGTGCCGTTAACAGTTGGGTAAACAGCGGCTGCAAAAGTTTTTGCAAGTCGAGATTTTGTAGGACGCCAATAAAAATAAAGTACCTACCTTTTGGGTATTAGCATTTTAATATTCAGATGGACAAAGTAAATATGGAAGGTCCGCAAAACCTTCAGAACTTTGGAGAAAAATACATTATTTCAGAAGAAAATACTGTTTCTCGTAATGAAATCCGCGCTAGGAAATCATGGAAGCCAAATTTATAGAAATAATTTAAACTCTCCTATAGAGTTCTGAAGGTAATTCTATGCTTAATCCTTGAACGACAGTTAATCAGTTTGTCGAATTGATTGAATTCTGAATAGATTTTCTGCCATTCAACATACAAGAAGTATAATAATTTTATTATTTTATATAAAATAATTTTATTTTTACATTACCAGTTAATAATAATAAGTTAATAATAATAGATAAACTAAAACAAGAATATTATAGAAGAATTCATTCACTATGTAAAATGTACCTAGCCAGTAAAAAATTATTTAAGGCTTTAAATACTTATGCTACACCTATACTAACTTATTCTTTCGGCGTCATTAAATGGTCAAACACAGAATTGCATTGCATGCACTCGAAATTAAAACTAGAACAATTCTTACACAACATAGATATCATCACCCCAAATCAGCAATCGAAAGAGTAATTATGTCCAGAAAGGAAGGGGGCAGAGGATTGATTGAAATATCACATTTACACAAAAGACAGATAATAAACCTAAAACAATTTTTTAATAGGAAAAAGAATAGCAGTCAATTACACAAAACAATAGTCGAGATAGATAAAAAATATACACCACTGAACCTAAACGAAGATAATATAGAAATAATAGATAAAGCGAGACATATAGAAGAAATAAATAAAAAATGGAGACAGAAAGAACTACACGGCAGACACCCTAATGATTTATACCAAACACACATAGATAAGGAAGCTTCCAACAAATGGCTCGAATTAAGTGGCCTGTTTCCTGAAACAGAAGGATTTATGCTAGCCATTCAAGATCAAGTCATAAATACAAAGAATTATAGAAAATACATAGTAAAAGATAGTACAGTTAGGAATGATCTATGCAGAAAATGTCACAGCAAACCTGAAACAATACAGCATATCACAGGAGCTTGTATGACACTGACTCAAAACGACTACACTCACCGACATAATCAACTAGTTAACATCATCCACCAAAAACTCGCAATTAAACTTAAACTCATGCAAGACCCATACACACCGTATTACAAATATTCACCAAGAGCGGTTTTAGAAAATCAATTTTACAAAATATACTATGATCGCACCATAATTACAGATCACACAATATATAACAACAGACCAGATATAACACTTGTTGATAAAGAAAACAAACACACGTACATTATAGATATAGCAGTCCCAAACACTCATAATATACAAAAAACCATCACAGAAAAAATCAGGAAGTACACAGAGTTACAAGAGGAAATTACCAGAGTTTGGAAAATGAATAGAGTCATAATAGTCCCAATAGTAGTATCAACAACAGGTGTTATTCCAAAACAAATTTTCAACAGTTTTATTGCACTCAATCTTTCTAAATATACATACCTAACTTTGCAAAAAGCTGCCATATTAAATACTTGCCGAATAGTCAGAAAATTTTTACAACTTGATTTGGATAACGATTTTACCGCAGTGCAGAGTAATTTGCCATCGAATAATAATAATAACTAGGATCTTCACCTTGGTTCACACCCGTGAGATTCTAGCAAATACCAGGTACTTACCTGAGAAAAAA
>NDFZ01005455.1:278656-292143 GCA_002192655.3 Mamestra configurata
AATAGAAACCTGGAAAAAGAAAGTACTTCACGGTAGGCACCCTCATGATTTGGAACAATCCTATATTAATTTAGCAGCATCTAATAAGTGGCTAAAAATAGGCAACCTGTTCCCAGAAACCAAAGGTTTCATGATAGCTATACAAGACCAAATAATAAATACAAAAAATTACAGGAAACATATTATTAAAGACCCTACCCTCACAAATGACAAATGTCGCAGGTGTCATACTCAATCAGAAACGATTCAACATATAACCGGAGCATGCGCAACCCTCACACAGACAGACTACACTCACAGACACAACCAAGTTGCTAACATCATCCACCAAAAACTAGCAATCAAACACAGTCTTGTACAAAACTCTGGCATCCGTTACTACAATTATAAACCTGAAACTATACTAGAAAATGACACATATAAACTATATTACGATCGCGCCATACTTACAGATAAAACCATCCACTATAACAGACCAGACATAACTCTTCAGGATAAAATAAAAAAAATACTTACCTCATAGACATTGCAGTTCCTAATACACACAACCTACAAAAACAATAACCGAAAAAATTAGCAAGTACGCTGAACTTCAAGACGAAATTACAAGAATATGGAGACAAGACAAAGTTTATGTTATTCCTATAGTTCTCTCCACGACAGGCGTAATCCCAAATCATCTTCTCCGTAGCCTAAAATTAATAGATTTAGAGGAATCCGTTTATATAAACTTACAGAAAGCTGCCATATTAAATACATGTAGGATTGTTAGAAAATTCGTGCAGTTGGAAGAGGAAAACATACTCCCACCTCATAATTACACATCATACGCTGCATTTACTTGGCTTTGGCCCGTAAATGTAGTTTGTACCAGCCTAGAGCTGAGAAGAAGAAAATATCTGAAAATAATTATAATAAGTTTATTTCAAATCATTTTAGCTTAGATTACATGTCGAGGAGCCTCCATTAAGGCATAGAAGATGCCTGTAGTTGAAGGCTCCGCTCTTCCCTTACATTATAAACTTATAGTTTTATAACAAAATAAATAAATAGAGAGAAAAAAAAGTTGAACTAGATAATGACAAATTGTGCTTCTACGTAATTAAATTAATCTGTACCTATGTATTTGGGTACCAAATAATGTCAACCTCTTGATTTATTGCGCCAATAAGGAGATAAGAAGCTGATAGAACATTACACCAAAGTCAACGAATCAATCAGTTTGAACGAAGGTAAGCCTTGTTGCCTCCACAAGGCTTTTAGTCAATTGTAAGCGAGAAGAACGAAAGAGGCTTTCATATAAATTGAACACTGCAATGGAAAAACTAGCTGGTTTTCAGGTATGGGATAACTTACCTAATAGCTACAAAATATGAGGTAAAGCTCTGAGTGCCAATCGTACTCATTTTTACAAACTTTTATTTAACTTGCACTGTTCGTCAGTGTTCGTATGTAAGTTGTCCGTCAAAAGAAATTGAGAGTTGAAAAGAGGTTGAGATGAAATTTTGCATACATCTTAAGTTTTGGTGGCAATACAATGTGCAATATCAATATTGTAATAATTTTAATATGGCCGCAGCTCCAAGACGGCACATTACAAATTTGTGGAATTGGCCTTCTCTTTTAAAGTTAATTATTTTTCTTGTAAATAAAATGAACGTACCAGTGATAAAACAAATAATAATAGACGCACGGCTTAATCTTTAATGTTCAGGAACGCTAGTCGCGGTCGGTTTGTGATTAGGCGGCGATCTATTTATATGCCGAGCCCCCTTTCAGGCCCCGGAAAGCACGTTAAGTCCTCTGAAATTTGTGGATCTTCCACCACCGCAACATAGCTAGAAATACAAGAGCTCGGCAGATTGTCTGTCACATGAAAAAAATACAATTGTTAAAGTAGATAAGTGAGAAAGTAACAACTTTTATCAAACAACGTCATGTAAATGGCGGTTATCATTAAATGATGCCTCGAAAGATTAACAAAGAGATCCACTTTCCTCAATAACACCGATGTGGATGATTTTTTTAATGCCCAATGCTTTATTTTTGTTTTTATACGCGTTTGTAAATAATATCACGAATTTATTAGTCTAGTTGATCAATAAAATGTAGCAGTTACCTGTACATAATATATATCATAACATTGCTGACGTTTAACTAGGAGATAAATCTGTGTTTAATATGAAAATAAAAGCTTCACAGTTATAATGATTTTGTGCATGGTACGGCTATTTTAATAGTGTATTACATAGGTTATTGAAGATGTCAATGCGAAAATATTTGCACATTAAAAATCAATGTACTGGACTCGCAAGTAATGAAAACTGGAAAAGCTATTGTAAATTGAAAAGAGTGTGAAATAAAATGTTTCATCCAAGAGATTTAACGGTCATCTAAAATAAAATACGAGTAGCAAGGGCAAACTGTGGGTAGACTGCACCGTCCATTAAGCCACTGTTATAGCTGTAACCCAATTGGGGACATCAGTAAACACGGACGTTCCATGAATGGCAAATATGCTACTGACAATGGAAGGTTGCTCGGTATTAGCCATGAGACAACACAACGGAATACAAATTTTGGCAGCCGTCAAAATTGACGATTCACAGCAAATTTTACAGAAGATGGAATTGAATACAGCTGCTTACTGAATAAATTTTCGTATTTATTTAAGGAAATGGCGTTTTGAGAGTGGATGCCGATGCTTTTCAGTACATACAAGTCGCAAGTCACAGACATTTTAGCAATGTGATATTTCGTGGTTATAAATTGAACAAAGGGTTTGACGATATTGATAATGGGTAGTTATCAATATGCAATGCATTCCACTGCGCTCCAAGTTTTTATTATATAATTATATTGTTTAAAAAAAATACGTTCTAAAATGGTTCCACAGAGCTCCAAAAATAAAATAAGTTGAGTGGGCAAAAAAAGCAAACTATAAGTTGTTAGTGAGATACAAATGGAAATATCGGTGTTTAGTATTTTTTTACTGTGGATTACATTAACAATACGTTGTGGTGTGTATTCTAGATTCAAGAAAAAATTTCCAATCTGAAGCTGTATTTTTTGTTGTTTGTTGTTTTTACTTTATTTTTAAGAAAAAGTATTATTAGATGTGACGTTGTGATTGACTGAATAAATATAATTTGATTTAATTTTTTATAAAAAAATGCATATTTTGATTCATGATATTTTTTTTTTGCTAACCTGACTGGAAATTCTTGAAGCACGGTGGAACTAAAATATTGAAATATTTCATTGCTAAAAATTCTTGGAGCGCAGTGGAATCCATGTATGAACATTAACATTATGAGAACAATAGAATTTGGAGCGTAGTGGAACTTCCCATAATTATATTCATCATTATCATTATGGGAAGTTTATATTAAGTGTTATGTAAAGTTACAGATGGTTCTTGCTATTTTCAGTAAGCGCAGCAGCTTTGTAGATTAAAGTACCGATCAAAAACTTGATCGGGCTTCCAAAAAGCCGAAGATTATCTTCGCGATAAAAGATATTTACATCTTGAACATTAAAATAACGCTTTGGAACAACAAAGCGAAATAATACTTGGTTTAACCTGAAGGGATTTGTGTAAGAATGATCCTTTTCGTTAAGGTAATCTTCTTATTGTTTCTCGAGACGTCCTCAAATAACATTAATATTGTCGATTTGTTTGTGGGTCTTACGACAGTAACGTTAATTAAGGTTTATTAACGTATTGAAGTCGTCCTCCAAAAATAATCCTTTTTCTCAGCGGTCTTTGTTATTTATAGACTGTTTTTTTTTGGGAAATTTGTTTTAAGTCTTTCACCATCTGAAATGAACTTACCAGCTTCAAAGCAGGAGAAGTTTATGTCTTGTATTTTTTTATTTAGTTATAAGAAATAAAATTAATTATAATACAATAAGTTTTATCCTATCCATTGTTCTTAATTGAAGTGTAAGTCCAATGACAAATTTTCTAATATAAAGGCAAATCTCGAAAACTACTTTACCTATTTAGATGAAATTTGGCAAGGAGGTAGATTATGAGTATAAGACGCCCGCAAAGAAAGGATTTTAGGAAATTCCTCCTGTAAAGGAGTGAAAAGGGGTATTTTATTTGTACTAAATCTGGGCAGACGAAGTCGCGGGCAAAGTTCTAGTAAAGAATATCATGATTCACCCGTACCTAATGAAAACATTAATAATATTTATAGCTAAAACGTTGTTTCAATTAAATTCGCGTAGCGTAATAAAGTGTGGGTTAACAACGTGTGTTATTATTTCATTTTAACGTTAAATATTAAACTACCCTCTCGGGTGAAATACCAGGATAGTAAAATGGTACCGTTATGATTATTTAGGTCAGAATAATTATATTTATTTTGATTAAATGACCAGGGAAAACGTAGGATGAAGCTAAATAATCAACTAATTATTTTCGACTCTCCGAATTATAATGTAATCAGAATGATAAATTGCCATTAAGTACTTTTATAATCTACTTTAAATTTCAATATGCCTCGACATCTGCATAAATAATTTAACTCTAATTTGTTCATTTGAATTTTCCGGCTAGTTTAGTTACTTGTACATCTCAATATGAGAATTGCAGAATACACTTTCTGAAAATAATAGTATGGACATAAATTATTTTAAGAAAGGGTTCTCAAGTTATTGATTAATTATTTAGACTCGGAGTGGATCTTTTATAATTATAAAAAAAATTAAAAAGCGGCATTTTTTTCGTAATCCTCTCGGATACGTCATTTCATTTGATAAGCATATCATGGGATGCGTAAAAATAATTGGTCTCCATCACCATGATCTTAAATTCGCCCATATTGGATTAAGAATAGGGCTAAATGTTTATTCGAAATTTGAGATCAAGCAATAGGTAACTGTTTTAAAATTAAGTTGCATAAACTATTCTTGCTAGCTAAGAAGGCAAGTTAAAAAAAATGCTATCAAAACTAAGTAGTAAAACCAAAGTCATTGTTTCTCAACCTTTTATTACCGTACAGCCCAAAACAATAACGTAGACTCAATACCAAAACATGAGCGTTTTTCTTCATAAAAAATCAGTATTGGCGACCGCGGATTTTCTCCTGATTCATGCTTTCTCATCACTCGAATTGTCAATTTTTCTGTGTCTTATCCCCTCATAAATTGTGATCGCATATATTTATCTCTTCCACTATACTTCATATAAAGGGTGGTGGTTCTTCTTTATTATTACGCACTGAATTATGGTTCAGCTGATGTTCTTTTAGGGATGATGATCATATGAAAACATAACGCGGGGAAGGATAAGGGAAGTGTAAAAATAGTGGCCATTATGAGGGTCCACCTTAGCCTGACTGACGTGTAAAGATGTTTTTTACAAATCTCTTGAACGAAATGCAGTAGGTATACTTACGATACATCAAAAAGATCCAGTAAGAGATATCGTTGCAGTATTGAATAGTCATCCTAATTACGAAATGAATTTATCAAATATGCGAAAAATTTGTTATTTTTTTGTTCGTTATGCATTCACGCCTGAATTGCTGAACCAATTTTAATGAATATTCGAGGGTCTGAAGATGGTTAAAAGATCGAAAACCTAAATACACATAGGTGAAGCCGCAGGCATAAGCTAGTATTTAATATTATACTATGTTTTTTATTTAGGGTTTTCTTTCCACTACTTGGAGTAAAAATTGCTACGCATAATCTTTTGAGTAACTGAGCGATATATTATTCATCTATATTTTTTGTCGTCCCTTTCATAACATATTCAGGATTGACGCAATAAAACGTCTCATTACCCATTATTCTCTACCTTTACCAAATGTTAAACTCTTTGATGCAAGAACGAAAAAAAAACTGGCGTTTTTTTTACTCCCAGTTTGAAATGTTATGGCCGAGAACATTTTTTTTGGGATGAGGCTATCCAATTTACTTCAAAGAAATAAAAAGGCAGCATTTTCTGATAAAATATTGGATGCACAACTTTTGTTTAAGAATCATTGAAGTTTTGTTGTTTTTTTTTTGCGATTTTGAGGTTGGTCCCGTAGTAAAAGTTGTTCATAATGAAGAGTGACCCTTTTCAGGTATTACGTTTGTTCTGTGGCATGTTGTATTTTATTTGTTAATTTACTATGGTGCAAATTCTCATTTTTCTTTGGATGTTTTATTCTAACAATATCAAATAACAGCAGAACAATAATGGAAAAATCTGAGAAAATGAATCGTCAAAGACTTTTCAATTTTCTTTGTTTTTCCTTGAACGTTATTGCAGGATAAAATGGCGATGAAACCATTGTCGTTTTATTTTTACATTTTAATTAAAATTAATAAAAACAATTGCTTTTGAGAAAAGCTGGCAATAAGTTTTGTATTTTTTTTCTCTAAAGCAGGTAAATGAATATTTAAGTATTATTCTATTTATTTATATAATTCGTACTATTACGAGAAAAATATAAATCAACTAGACAAGGCATTTGTATATTTTTATTATCTCTCACATACTTCGTGAGTAACAAAGATTTTAGTGTTTTCTCTGGTCTAAAATTCTATTGTTACTTAAATTAAGTCATGCCTAGCGTCTGCTTATTCACATTTCACATTTTGTGACCTTTTCTTGTTCCTACATTTTAAGCTCTTCTTTTTAAAAGCGTAATAAGGCATTCTTTTGTTAAACATTTGAGATTGTAATTTTCTAAGCGTTGGGTCAGTCCCTTTGTTCCTTTTAGATTATTTTGGGTCTTCTCTTGATATTTAAATAAGTACCTAACTTGTTTAGGCTTTACTGTATATTTTTCTTATTATTTTGTAAGTTATTCCGTTACTCTCCAAAGTCAATGTAATTTTTTCGTCAGGAAAATGTTGAATACAATTTTGTTACTTTGAGTTTTGACTGAATTATATTATTGAAATCAAAGAGGAAACGAAAACAAAATTATTCAAAAGAAAATATTCGTCTCTTCCTGGTCCATTCCTGGCATGATTGGATCAACGTCCAATGCTTCACTTTTCAAATGAGATTATTATTCTTTTCACCGGGATTCTAGCTCCATTTATTTGCTTGAGCAAATTAAATAAAAAAAAATGGTATTTTCACTGTTTCTACGCAATTTTATATCTTATAGATATATTATATACCTTGAAATTACATTTTATTTAACTTTTAAAGTAAACTATAACATAAATCTATATACTATACAATACGTGGACCCATTAACCACATGACAAATAAATACCATAAAAACAGGGTATATTCAGTACATGAAGTTCATATTCTGTACTGAATTGTACATTTAAATGCACCAAGGATCCTATAAAGAGTGCTGCGATCGTTACACGTGTCGGCATGATAGCCAAGCTACCTATACCTACAGGTATATCTAGGAAGCACGTGTTATCTCTAACGTATATTCCTCCTGCTCATTTAAGTAGGTAATGTTTTATAGACACAATAAAAATCGGGATTTTGAAGATTGGCTACACCTTAGAAAATAATAGATTCTGCTTTTGATATATTTTACTACACATGGCTGTATGTAAGAGATCATGACTTTTGCAATATCAAACTGCATGTTAGTCTCAAGTTATCTGGATGTCCAGATAATTAAATTTGCAGGAATCCCAACCATGTTCGGGTAGGATTTCAGTGAAACCAGATGCAGCTGAATGTCAGTTGAGCGACTTGCCTGCTGATCCATACAGTCCAGTTGCTAGGTAACACGATACTCCTCAGTAAGATTGATTATCAGGCTTTTTCGCACGACAGTTACCTAATATGTCTCGTTCATTAACCGCTTTTACGTAGACTCTTCTTAGAACTTTGTGATAAAATCTTATCCAGTAAAATTACCTCTGTGACCTTAATATACGTATCCGACGAGTCCTTTATTTGCACAAAGAGAAAGAAAATAAAGATAGTGTCACCAAGTCTAACTAATTCGTACAAGAATAAAGTTAATTAATTTGCTGACGTTAAAGCGTTTATGTAGAAGTCTGTTTGTAGACACAGTATGATCATTTTCATAGAAGTGGCAATATAATATAAAATAATATAATATAATATAATAATATGGTTTATTTCTCTCATAAAGGTACATTGTTACAGTAATTATTTTTTCTTATTCTGGCTTATGGTAGAACCTTTGTGAGAGCTGGAGTCTGTACTAGGTTCGGGACCTGTATGACAGATCTCCAGGCTCACACCCCTATGAACATGATCATATTTTACGGCATCTTAATTCCGATTATACATACACTGTTAGCTTAATAACAATTCTGAAAGAGAGGTACCTTAATCTATAATAGAAGTATGGTTATATTTGTGAAGTGTTATTATTGTAGGATTGTGTGTGTAGTGTGTGAATGTGTGAGGATGTTTTGTGTTAGTGCATGTAAGTCCTGTGCAAATTTCTGCTTTTTAATAAAACTAAGTTAATTTTTTATTTAATAGTTTGGATGATACTTTCTGTACCTTCATAGTCCAAATCCAGCAGCCAGTTCCTTACAGTAATTTTGCATTTAGATTTGACCATTGAGTACATATGTAAGATTGTATTAACTTTGTTGTAAACATAAGGACCAAGGAAATAGAAGAATCGTTGGGCTAACTTAGAATGAACAAAATATGACGAACACACTGTATGCTTTCGTCTCAAAGCTTCGAACTTTTCGGGATTATATGAGTTTCGGGAGTGGACTGTTAGAATTAAATTTAAAATGAACAATTTCCGAATAGAGAGGACCTTACAAGTTTTATAAAGTTCGGTAGTAGGAAATTGAAAATGGAGGGACCAACACACTTTAAGGATCGCACTTTGGGCACGTTCCAGTTTTAACAAATGTGTTTTTGATGCCCCACCCCAAACAACTATGCAGTACCGGCAATGTGTAGACCATTTATGGAATTGGAATATTTTGATGTGTAAGTTATTTTAATGGTCACATTTTCCTAGTTCTTATTTGCTGCTCACTTTTACTGAAAGACATGAATTCCTAGGTATGAGATGAACGGTGGTAGAAAGTGACAACGCTCCTCGCTTGATTAGGCATTTGCAAATGACTTCAGAGCTATAACTCGAAATAGTGCTCCATCAAGTCTTAAAATATCATTCCCATCATCTTTTTTCTCGGTAAATGGCATGCAACCTTCATCTCCAAACCTAACTCAAGCCATTATTTTCAAAACATCTCAAGGTAGCATACCCACTCATACATTAAGCAAACGCTTCGCTAAATAACTGAGCTCCTCTATCTCCTGAACTATCATCTACTTCATTACCATCATTTGTTATCTCGGCGAATCACATCTCATTTTCCCGCCCCAAACTATTGTTATATAAAGCACAACCCTACATTTCATCTCGGGGTTCCCAAAGGACATCTGCTATAGCTTGCACTTCTACAGCGGAACGTCCAACGGGTTTGCCTTGGCATACTGCCATGCTGTAACAATATTATGCGGGATCACGTATCCAGATGGTGTGCAAGTTTGTTGCGACCCAAGAAAGTATATTACTGGGATTTCTTCGAGCATTTCCTTTTAACGTTCCCGTTTCTTGCTTCGGAAAACTGTGATTACTTTTTGTATTGTAGTTTTCATTATGTGTAGTTGGTAAGATGAAATTGTTAGGAATTGAAAATACATTAATATTTTGATAGATATGAATTTTATCACCTGGTTTGTAGTGGTTCCAATTTTATTTTGTATCTGGATCTGTACCGTTCAGTATATTTAACTGGATGCTAATTATTTTAACCTTTTAAAATTTTTATTTCAGTAATGAAGTTAACGTGTTTTTAATGATCTTTAGTTTATTAAGAACAAAAACACGCCTCGTTTGATGTCGATTAAATTTGTTTTTATTGTCTTGTTACAGGTAAGACTCCAGAAAATGGCAACAGCTTATAAAGGTAACACAACCCTATAAACCACTCATCTATGAAAACGGATTATGTTTTTATGAGCGATCTTGTGCAAGTATACCCCCTTAACACAAAAATACGCATGACGGCATACAGAAAAAAATCAACACAATAGGAACAGGGGTTCATTCAACTGAAAGTAAAAAAGAGATGTAAAAAGCCACGATTGCAGCACATATGCTTTAAAAGAACCTCTGCAAAGGACTCTTAGTGTACGGCCCTGGGCTACACGTGTTTTTATGGATGATAGAGTAACGGATGCGGCAGTTTGAATATTTTTATGTGGAAGAAAGGAAAAAGAGTAAAAGTTCATAAAGTTTTATTTAGTAGTTAAAACATACACGAGGTAGTTCGTAAAATGCAGACAAATGGATAAAAACGGTAAAAAAATCAACTCAATCAAATTGTATGTTTATTTGTGCTAACAGGTACAAAAAGGAGTAACAAATTCAAAAAGGGGTTTTTGTGTTCTGCCACAGCCATATTACCGTATCAATATTTGAATATTTGTGTCCCCTAGGACATCAAAATCATTTATTTTTTTCTTATTATAAAATTAATATTGCAAATTGTATGATATATCTAAATCAAGTTAAAAATTAAAAGTATTAAGATAAAATCAATTTTGGTCGCTGTGATGGGTTTTTAAATTATTGTTAGGCTGCGAAAAAGACGGATGAAAATAGATTGCATGTAGCGGAGATGAGAATTTGGAGATGGATGTGTGGAGTAACGAGAATGGATAAAGTGAGAAATTAGTACATTAGAGATGGTTTAAAAGTGGCGCCTGTGACGGACATGTTGAAAGGGAACCGCTTGTCTTAGTATGGTCATGTGAAGAGGAGGGATGAAATGCATGTATCTAAAAGAGTTATGAATAAAAATGTGGATGGATGGAGAGGGAGAGGGAGGCTAAAGAAAAAAATGGATCGATTGCGTGAGGAGCGGTATGATGAGACAGAATGTAAGAAAAATCGTGTTGTGCCGACCCCACGTAGCATGAGATAAGGACAGGAAGACGATGATTATGGGTTTTTGAACTTAAATAGCTAATCTAATTGAAGTTCTGACACGTACAATCTTTGCCCTTAGATACCTCGTTTCAAAGCCATGAAGTCTTCTCCACTTCTTCATTTTGAACCGATCCTTTAACGGCTCTCGATCTCAAATGTCTTATCCAAAACTGGTGAACTCATTGTTAAGACACAGCTATTGGGCACGGAGTAACACTGCCTCTTTGAAAGAAAGTGCCGACTGAAAAAAGACTTTGAAAGTAAAGCCTGAAAACTCATGTAAAAAGGCTCTCCGTTACGCCAATATTTCAAACTTTTACATGACTTTTCTTGTATATTTTAACTTTACAGTTGTTTTGTTAAAACACAGTTTCAAGAAATTCCTTTTGTTATTTGATATAAATAGGTTTCGCGTAGTTTTACGTACAATTGTCGTATTTTACTTGTTTCTGCGTGTTTGCCTGGGGGAAATGTACCTATAAGGAGCAAAGTATTGCAGTTTGCAATAAAATAGTTTGGACGTATGAGTTCTTATAACTGTAACATTATTTTGCAGTTTTTGTTTTCGGGAATTTTTACATACGGTTTGATTTTAAAATACGGTTTTGAGCGTGATATTTAAAATTTAGCGTGGCTTTAATGCTACTATAGTTTTATTTTAATATCTCTCATACGCGGCGTTATTTTTTAATCATTATTTTCCGAGCCAAAAGCAACTTAAGCCATCTTCTAATGTCTAAGTCATTTACCCCAATATTTTTTAAAATACTGTAACAAAAAAAAAAACTTCACAAAACCAATTTGCGAACCTTAACTACACCATTTTCATTTAAACTATGCAATTATGTTTAAAAAAACGTCATTCATTTTACTTTGTGTTAAGAATTTTAAATTAACTAAGTAAAGCGGTTAACTGCAAAGGTCACTGTAGTGTGTTTGTAAAGTTAATTCTTGCTATTTAAAACTACTACATAATTAAACGTACTTTCACCCCTTCTGAGGAGAGTTCAACCACCTTTAAAAAGATCTACGATGTTATGTTTTTAAGACAGAAGTTTTCAGCGTGTCACATTAAAATAGGTAATAGAGATTATTCCCCGTCTATAACAGCTTTCATGATATTGTTTCAGCATTCTTTATAAAGTAGGACAACATTTTTTGAGAAGGTTTTATCATACTTTCTCAAAAAAAGAAACAATGAGAGAGCTATGTGCCGTGTAAATGCCAACTCATAGAAATATATACTGCGAGGAAGAGAAAGGCATAGTGGGGGGTGCGTAATGCAAAAAAAATACTTTAACGTCTTCGTTCCGAAAACATCCAAAATCTTCGCTTTTTGACCATAAATCATCATTTAAACAAGGAAGTCATAAACGAAGCCTTATCTCTTAGATAAAAAAAAACAACTTAATAAAAAAAAACATAATAAGCGACTTCGCTCGATCAATTTACACTCACCATTCATACACGACCTCTTCCTCCACAGAATCGAAAACCATGTATTGATGTATCGTAGATCAAATTATAGGATCATGAGCTCGAATCTGTCCAGATTAAACGTGATGAACGATGCAGCTCATGAACTTAGGTTGGCAATTATGGACGTTATGGCTGCTTAGGTTGGCTGCATTGCTTGGCCTTTGATAGATTGAGGGGTTATGTGTATTGAATTTGTGTAGATCACCTCACTTCTTGAACTGGCCTTACCTAGTATAGAGTTTCAATTGCCTAATACCATTGGCTTGAAATCTACAGTACTGTGAACTTCTTGGCAGACAAGTTAGTCGTTGGAACTTTGGAAGTAACTGGCAGAAATTTAAATAGTGTTTGAAATAGGAATGGAAAAAATTATGGTTTTTTTATATACCAGTGATATATTAGCTCCTTCATTAGTCGGATGGCGTAAAGAAGTATTCGTTTAATCATAATCAAGTGTTTTATTTGCTATAATTACTAAGTAGTACCCCGAGCGAGGTCTTATGGTGCTACAATACTGTAAGACTGGTAATTAAAATCAGATTCGTCATCATTTCTAAATTTAAAATATTAAATGTATACTATTTTGACATTAAAATAGTGAGAAATCGGTGTAGCAATCCGGATAACACAAATAAACTTAGAAATATCAAAGCAAACAGTGCAAAATGTATGGAATTGACATACGCAAACAGAATGTCAGGTGGTAAATCCCGCGGGCCGCGCGAGGGAACCGCCGCAACAGGAGAAGACGCCCCGGGCGTCGGGAGTCGCAGGGCGATCCCCGGCCACCGTAGGCGCGGGCCTGCGGACAGCGAGCATTGGGTGGCTCGCCGTCCGATCACCACCAGGCCCGGATCGATGGCGCGTTGTGTTTCACGCGCGCCTCAAAGAGATGTCAGCATAAAAGACGGGGCCCGCTGGGGCCTGAGCCTGCCAGGGTTGCGGAATTTGTTCGAAAGAGTCACCGCGGCCCTGGAACGCAAAGGGCTTTAGAAGGAACACGGATGGGTTTTAGTCAGTAAGAGTCTGACACGCCCTTCCGCTCCACCCAGAGCGGAAGAAGTCATTTGATGATTT
>NDFZ01005455.1:292652-303616 GCA_002192655.3 Mamestra configurata
CCGCTAGGGCCAGAGCCTGCCAGGGTTGCGGAATTTGTTCGAAAGAGTCACCGCGGCCCTGGAACGCAAAGGGCTTTAGAAGGAACACGGATGGGTTTTAGTCAGTAAGAGTCTGACACGCCCTTCCGCTCCACCCAGAGTGGCAAATGATGATATGGTGGTATTAAATCTTTCAGTATCGTAATACTGATTACTTAATACGTCTATGTATACGTGTGTATTTTTTATTGTTGGCTATTTCTTTTATGGTCTAATAAAGGTGTTACTGCGGCTTAAAACCTGGCACATTTGCTTTATCTATATCGCCCATAAACACTTTAATAAGCCTTACTCCTAATGTTTGTGGTATATAGTTTTCTATAAACAGCGGTATATTATTTACAATGTTTATTTAGAATAAACTTAAATTAAACAGTAACAATTACTTTTAACTCATACTGAGTAAACAAGTAGGTAAATTTGACAGGATGAAAACTGATAAATAAAATAATATCATTCTCAAACAATAGGAAGATCTCGTAATAAGTTTATAAATAGTTAAGGCGCAGACCCACCGCGGCGCATGCTGTGCGAGGGCACGTGGCGCATTTTAGTTGCGTGGATCATTAATTTGTTTGACAACGTGGATCCAACGTGGACCAACGTTGTCCACTGCAATACACACTACACACTAGTTGGAAACACAAAATATGTTGCCTCTAATGGCCTATCCATACAAACGCTCTTATTCTTTCCAATTCACAAATTACAAAATCTTTGTAAAAACTTTCTTAGTTATTTTCTTACAAAGTTATTTTCTTATATCTTGGACCAAACCACGTCTTTCTGGACCTGACCATACATTTTCTTTCATTCAATCTCCTTGGCTAAACAATATAGCGCTGAATTGAAACTCCGCTGCTGTGAAACGAGATCTAGAAAATTCGAAAGATTGAACGTCTTTTATCGATATTATTTTATTGTTTGGATAGAGACTTATCCTCTTTGATGGAGTATGGTTTCGAAATATATTGAGAAAGCTGTTCTAAAATTAGCTTCGTTCTATGGAAAGTTCGTGGTATTGTGACGTTCGGAAGGAGCTTGAGGGTGAATAATCACAGTCACATGGGTCGTAATCGAAGTAAAGCAATGCTTGCTGAGATCGGTCTGTGGATGCGTGGCCATCGATTAAATACCGACTATCCTTCGTGCTTCCAACGCTAAGCCGTTGGTCCCAGCATTCATTTGAACATTTAGTTAAAAGCCAGAATTTTGACTCCAGTCTTGTTCAATATGGTTAGGTACTGGGCTGTGGAGGCGGAATGAAAGTCGCTACATGTAAAACGGTATTGCTGTAAGCCGTGGGTAGAGTTGGGAAAAGGATGTAATTTTCATAAAGTATAAAATGGAGATAAAACTAATTTTTCTCGGGCTTGTTTTTTATTTGTTCTCATTTGACATCGATAATATTTAAAAAAAATGAGACATTATGCGATAGATAGAAAAAATATACTATTTGAAAAAAAAACGTTTTTATTTTTTAAGTTTAACTTTACATTTCAATAGTAGTGAAATGAGTGACACTAGTTAATTACGCCCTGCGCTGCCTGGGCGGTCAGCCCCACTACCTTGCTGACAGGCTAATCTATTTACCTTGGCACAAGCTAATTCTCGCATAATTTATACTGAAATGAGGGTAGGGGAAGTAGGTACTGGTACGTAGTATTTAAACTAAGCCATCGGTATTTTGCAGCAAACATAGGGACAGTTATATTCGTTCTAAATACTTCCATCTGGTATGATTACTGTACAAAGTTTTTCAGAAGTGCGTGGTTCGTGAATGCTGTCTATTATTTTAGAACAATCACTGATTTGATGCTACCAACTGCATCAGATTGACTTGTTTTTGAAGTGATAACTTTTTATGGGAGGGTTAACCGCTTCGTAACGTAACGCGTTACGGCGCCAGTCTGTCTGGCTTCCTTTTCTCTCACGCATACGTCAGTGGTAGGCAGGCACTTCCTCTCTCACTCTAAGCCACAGCGCTAGTCGTATTTCGGACAGATGGTTCCCATATTAAATAGTTCAACTTAGATTAGTTTAAGTTATCACTTCTGTCGGGCGTCCCCAGACGCACACGTTTTTTTTTTAACGTTTACTCGTTTTTGCGGTAAGGTTTTTTCATAAAACTTTTTTTTTTGTTTTGCCAATGTTTCTTTGCTGAATTTTAGATACAGAACGTAACCCTTAAGTATGACCACGCAGTTCTAAAACATTCTGTAGGTATACTGCTCCGCTTGTTATATTCCTGACATGCTGTCATTTAACTTTTATCGTTTAGTCCAAAAAATGTTCCAATATAAAATATTCAAAGCCCAAAAAAACAAGTATTTCCGCTCAACGTTACCTAAAACTGAAATACGTTATACCTATGCGCAATGCTGGACAATTCTGGTTGTCAGTTTGACGGATGGCACAGGGTGTCCCACGAAGGCAAGCGCCATGATTGATGGGCTCGCAGTTCAAACAGCTTCTGCAATGCTGATTCAATGAAATTATTTTAGTAGGGGCATTGCGACCTGGGGATGATGGAACGTGCAATGTGCATGAGATATTAAAGATTATTGCTTTGTACTGGCGCTTTAAATGGGTTTATCAATTTTTTGTTGTATGAAATTGCGTTGTTTTGGACATTTTAAAATCAGGGCACTTTTGGGGTTTGTTTAGCATAAATTTACTCATTAAATGAGCTGTAGCCAGCGGTTTCGTTTTCACCTTAAAAATTCAAAAGACATTTATTCAAATTAGGCTGAGTGTCAGCACTTTTTGAATGTCAAAGTTCTACATAAAGACAGTCCCCCAAAACGCCCGCCCTTCACCACTTCCTAGTGTTTTAGCTGGGAAGAAGAAGTGGCGCAACAAACTCCCCAGCAACACATCTGTCTGTTGAGTTATAAGAACTATCACTTATACAAAGGTATGTAAGTAGTCAGTATTCTTACAAAGAAAACAATACAACAAAGGTAACACGTAAAAACATAAAACTTAATAATTCGCTACTTGTAAGCTAGCACACTCCATTATGCCAGCATAAACAGACAAACTCAAGCATAAAAACAATATCAAATCAAACTATTTTTTTTTAAATTTTTGAATTATACTGTATTTTAATTTAATTTAACTACTTGACATTTTAATGTTATTTAATTTTTTAAGTCATACTTTAATCTATTTTATTCTTTTAACTGTAATTAATGTATTATGTCCTAATTTATTTATTATTTTTGTAGTTTTAATTTATAATTGTTTTCTATTGCAATTTAATCGATGTTTTTTTTAATATTTTTAATTATTCTGTATTTTAGTTCAATTTAGCTACTTGACATTTAAATTCAATTTTGACTTAGTAAATTTTAATTTTGTTATTCTCATGCATTTCCATTTTAAATTTTATATTATGATTATACAAGTGCTGTGCACACCTATAAGTGACGAATTCACCACAACGCTGTTTAAATATATATATTTAATGTAATGAGTTAGTGAATAAGTCGTTGGTGTGTCAATAAATAAATAAATAAATAAGCCTCCAGACATGAAGGGTGTGCCCGCTTACACGTGCAGAGGATAGAATTTAATAAAAAGAAATGTGACTCGACGCCACAAGTGATAAACCAGGGCCATCAAAATTATACATTAAGCATATAATCGTTATAACAATAGTAAAAACCATGGCTAACAAGACGACCTTTCACCACAAGCAACACCCGTTCACAAGCATAACGCAAAGATCAGCCATTACCCCCCTCGCCATATTTGAGGGAAAGAGATAACCCGACCCCCGACGCTACCGCAAGCAGTAAAATCTAAGGGAGCATGACGAACTTGCTGCCGGTTGCTCAGGATAGAATACCTAAAATCAAACAACTGTCGAAGTCACTAGTTAATCACATGTTGCAATACACTCATTATTAAGCATTGTTATGAGAGTATTAAGTCAATACATAAAAAAAACAAATAATTGACCTCTACGGACATATAAATTAACAAATAGGTATATGAACTCATATGTCATAAGCTAACTATGAAAGAACATTAAAAACGAAGTATTAAAAACGAAGTATGTCTTGCGTTCAATACTGCGACCAACTATTATCATCGTCTAAATAATCATTGATTGAATAGTATGCCTTCGAACAATGGTTAGATTTAACTTTAGCTTTAAACGAGTTAAAAGGCAGCTCAAGATAAGAAAGAGGTAGCTTATTGTAAAAACGGATACCGAGCCCCACAAATGAGCTTTGGACCCTTCGAAGACGATGGGATGGCGTATGTAATTTGTGCTTGTTTCAGTGTTAAAGTTATGGATATCACTGGTGTATAAATGTATATTTTGCCTAATTTATAATATGTTTGCAAAAATAAATTGAGACGCTACCATGAGAATTCCAATATCTTTGAAAAGTTCTCTTAAGGAAACTCTTGACCCCAGCTGATATATTGCTCGAACAGCCCGTTTTTGTAACACAAATATATTTTGTATGTCTGCAGCTCTTCCCCATAATAGGATACCGTAAGACATAACGCTATGGAAATAACTAAAATAGACTAACCGAGCTGTGTAAACGTCAGTGTATTGTCTTACTTTCCTGACGGCGTAGGCAGCCGAGCTGAGCCTTCCTGACAGGCTTGATATATGCGGGCCCCATTGTAGTTTGGAATCAACAGTTATTCCCAAGAATACTGCTGAGTCCACAGTTTCAAGCATCTCTTTGTTTAAGATGATATTCGGTCCTAGATTATTAACATTAGGTAAGGCAAACTTGATACATTTTGTTTTCTTAGCATTAAGAACTAGGTTATTTGTCGTAAACCAATCCGTAACCATGGAGAGAGCACTGTTTACGTCATCAAAATCTTGTCTATTTCTATCTACTTTAAAGACAAGAGAGGTATCATCTGCAAAGAGAACTACATCACAGATACCCTAAGAAAAATATCATTTATATACACCAGAAACGAGAATGGACCCAGTATAGAACCTTGAGGTACACCTAAATGAACTGGTAGCCCGGAGGACTTCACACCATTGATATCTACACATTGAAACCTATTATGCAAATATGAATCAATTACGTTAAGAGCTTCCTTTTGGAGACCATAATGACGCGCGTATTAAAGTAACAATAGTAGTAGTAACAAAGCGCTTTAAGTAGCCTATAACCATCTCATCTAACTCTGTTCCAATATTCATCAAAAACTGTTCAGCGATTTAGGTGTAATAGCGTAGCAAATGCAAACTCTGGAAGAGTTCAGGGAATGCGATAAGGTTGCTCATTGTATATGTTTTAGTTTTAGGTTCCCTTTTTGTTTTACTTTTGGTGTACCATAAAGTATAATTATAATAAATAAATAAAAAACTCACTTTCGAATTTATAATATTGTTATGAAGCTCTTAATACACATAAAGTACTAACAATCAAAATGAAAACTTATCCAAAGAGATTAAAGAAAGATTTTGGTTTGTAACTTGCTACAATCTAATTAAATGAATAAAATAAGTCGTCGCGTCCACGGCTAACTGGACAAGTGAAATGGAACACGGCACAATATGGGCTAAATTATGTATGAGTGGCCGCCCGCAGTCTCATTTATTATTACGTAGTCGAGTTCATTTCAGGCCCAAAAGTTTTTACCAGGTGAAAAATCTAGTCTTTAGGTAAAATGGAATGTCCTAGATTCGTGAATAATGCTGGAAATATGGCAATCTTTTTTTAGAAAAGAGACATGAAATTCTTCAAAGTAGTGTTTAATACAATTTCTGGACATACACTATTTCATTAATAATACCATGAAGTTTTTTTTACTTGATACACCTTTCACACATTCTAAATCAACGCTTAGTAACTTAAAAACCTGGCTGGCCTTTCCCAAGTGCAGTCCTCCTGACCGATTTCGGCCATGGTTGCCACTCTCAAGCGAGACTAGCCATCGGCGCGAGACATATAATAGTGAACAAGTGTGTGCGCAAACACATGTGCACTCCCTCTTCCATCACTCTCATATTCCGATAGGACGGCAACCAGACACGACCGGAGAGCGATCTGGCGTAGGACCAACAGCCCCGAGTCCCGGCCCGGAGTTTGGAAATTGGTGGTGTGATACCCCTGTGCCTGTGCCCCTATATTGTTGTATAATAAATTAATACAATAATACAGACTCTTCAGAACCCATAAGGCGAAGATATGAACGAAAAAGAAGAAAAATACACTACTCGGACAGGTGACGTATGTCACTTACTAATGAAATAATAAACGATAAATGAAAGCAATACTAATATACTGACGAGAGCAGCTTCACGACGTGCACGCCCACCATCCCCGGACCCGTCGCTCAGCTCCGCCTCGCCGCCGCCGGACAGCGGATCACCAATGTCACTGGCGGTTGCAGTCGCGTCGAGCTCCAGCGATGAGTATTTCTCGCCGCCAACACCAGTGCGTCGGCAGGGGAAAGACCGGCCACCGAGGGGCTCGGGACCTAGGGGCCAACCGGTCCCGAGCCGGGTCCCCGCTACCGGTGGTTGTATGAAAACATCATGCGCGCATACTATGGGTCTACAGAGGGGGGAACTAACCTCACTGCGTACCGTGTCAGAATGCTGTCTCTGTTTCAGGACCTGGAACCTACCGTGAACGTCTCGGCCCAACGATTGTCGGATCAGGTGCGGGTCATCCAACGTAATCACAGGTTGGACGATGCCGCACTTGATAGGATGGGCTCAGAGGTACTGAACAACCTTATCATCTCAACCCCGACACAGACCGCGGTACAAGCGCCAGTTAACGACGCGATAACACCGCGGCCCAATAACGTTAGTCATGAGGTAGATGATAGGGTTGTCACGGTAAGTAGCCAGTGCAACGATAGATTGAGGAGCGCACTGGAGGATGCGCTTCGCGAGTATAGATCCACTCCAACCGAACTTAGACCCGACTACCACGGTTGCCTATGGACAAGAAAAATATGGCGCTGGTGTGTGCTTTGGACTCGCTGCTGCAAAACACCTTTGAAATCAGCGAGAGCCTCGTTGATACGCACTCAATCCTGTTTTGCGGGGCTGTTGCAGCATATGTATAGCAAACGTCAAGTTCCCTAGTTGTGACGAAGCTATATGACCGAAGCCTGCTGCACCAGCCTGGCAGTGCAGGATCGAGCGGCGTATCGATGAGGCTAGGCACTCATCGGCAAACTATACTGCTACAGGGAGGGCAATACACGACCACGTGTGATGCGCTTTGTGAGGCGGCGGGCGTTCTTGGGGTCTAGAATCAGCCCTCGAGAATACACGTCCCGTATCACAGAGCGCAAGTCGCAAGTCACCTGAAGCAGAAAGTTTGTACATGGGCAAACCGTATTCGTCGATATAAGCGGCGGGTTGACCGATACTCGCAGAATCGCATGTTCCAGAGCGATGAAAGGTGGGTATATAGAGCTTGGGCTAGCGACCTGAACAAAATGTGACAGACGCGTGCCGACCGGATAATGATGCGACGAGTGCATTCTGGCGAAGCATCTGGTCGGTACCTGTCAGTCACACCGAGGGTGTCTGGATGCGCGATGTCGAGCGTGTGTGCGATGCTATACCAGAAATGAAAAAAATCACCATCTCAGAGTTACACTTAGCTAAAGCAGTTCGTCCGTTACCAAATTGGAGATCTCTGGTACCGGTCGGACTGCACAACTTTTGGCTTAAATGGTATGGCAGCTCACACGTCCTACTGGCATCTCAATTCCAGTCTTCCTTAGAGTCTGGGTCGCTACAACAGTTTCTAACTACTGGCGTTACCCACCTGCTTCATAAGACAGGTAGTCCCGCGGAACCCAAGAATTAGAGGCCGATAACATGCTTGTCGACATGCTTGCTGAAAAAGGTTTTAAACAGCCTTTTGTTGGAAATAAGGTGCGTGCCTTCAACGGTTGGGTCATGTTGGTATTAATGTACACTTTCGGCATACTCAAATGGACTCAAACCGAACTCGATGCCCTGGATAGGAGGGTCCGTACACTGCTTACCGCAAACCGGATGCATCACCAACGATTGTCGGTGATGAGACTGCACATACCGCGACTCTCCACAACCGCGAGATGTGCAGTCTCAGAGAATATTTTCTCAAAGCCGATGTGGGTATGCACCGAGATGTGGTCGCAGTGGACAAGGGACTCACCCCGTTGTCCATAGCTAAAGAGATGTGGCGCAAACCTGTGATAAGTATGATGCGGTCATCTGTAGTAAGTACTACAGATGAACGCAAGGAGGTATGGAAAGCTAAGGAGCTTCACGGGGGCTTCTATCGGGATTTTCATAGATCCGATGTAGATTTCTCAGCGTCCGTGGCCTGGCTATGTTTCGTTGATCTCTTCGGGGTTTTGTCTGTGGGATTATGGACAAAAGTTATCTTGACGAATAACTAATGGAGGCATATTATGAAGGACGGGACGGTTGACATGTGTCGAGCATGCCACCGTCCGGGTGAGTCCATCAGACATTATCTCTGGCTGTTCTCGTCTGGCTAACGGCGAATACTTGCACATGCATAACCAAGTGGCCAGGATTATCCATCAGCAACTTGCTTTGAAATACAAACTTGTGGATTCTGAGGTACCGTATTACAAGTAGGTGCCCGACCCAGTTCACGAAAATTACCATGTCACGTTATACTGGGATCGGCCTATCATCACTGATAGGACTATTGTTGCCAATAAGCCTGACATAGTGCTGATAGACCGATTAGCGCGCCGCACAATGATAATCGATGTCACCATCCCGCATGACGAGAACCTCGTGAAAGCTGAGAAGGAGAAGCAAATCAAGTATCTCGACTTAGCACACGAGGTTGTCGACATGTGGAATGTGGACACGGCTGTAATTGTGCTGATTGTCGTTACGGCCAATGGCCTGATGGCCAAAAGCTTCGACGACCATCTGTCAAAGCTGGCGTTACGCGGTTGGATAAAGGGCCTGATACAGAAGGCAGTACTCCTCGATACGGCTCGTATTGTGAGGAGTTTCCTTTCTCTGTGGCCCTAACCACCGGTAGCTTAGACCTTGCTCCCGACACCGGCGGACTACTGTTTTTTATATTTTTAAAAGTTTTTTTTAATGTGTGTTTTTTTAAGAAATATTTAAAAATGTAAATTAGTATGTAAGGAAAATAAATAAAGAGAATAATAATTTTAACCTACATTATGAACAATTTTACTTTTACATGAAGACAACTTTACACTAAAGCGACTGCCTATCATAACTTCATAATCCAGTCGCCGTTCGATAGGAACCAGGCCCGGGTCGACATCGCGTTGTGTTCCAGGTGCGTCTCAAAGAGATGTCAGCGAAGTAGTCGGGGCCCGCTAGGGCCTGTCAGGGTTGCGAAATTTGCTCAAAAGAGTCACCGTGGCCCGGGAACGCAAAGAGCATTTTGAGGGACACGGATGGGTTTCAGTCAATAAGAGTCTGACACTCCCTTCCACTCCCTTCCACTCCGCCCAGAGCGGAAGGAGTCATTTGATGATTTCCCATCCTTAAAAAAAGGTAACAAACTGGTCAGAATTTCCGACTTCTGACTACCCGTAACTATTGTGAATGATCTTCTAATGGCAGCCGGAACCAATACGGCTCAACGTGTCTCAGTTTATAATAAATCCCACCCATCCATAAACTGACCTCAGCAAGCGTATTATATAGACACTAGCCCCTAACGTTAAATAACTTAATTTTACATAAATCCCTGACATTTCACACATATTTCAAAAATGCCCGATGTATCTTCATGTTTTACCACATTTATAGCCACTGGGCAAATTTAGCCGGGCAAAATATTTCATCAAATTTCAGTAGAAGCTATTTCAGTACGAATTTCGGGAAGTTATTTAGACATGAGTAATTTAATTAACGCAAATGAGAAGCGAATATTTTTTTTTGTATTTTTGTTTCGTTTAACAGGAATTTTGTTTGCTCTATTTTAGATACGAGTGTAAGTGTAAATGTCTGGTTGCACTTTTACATTGTTTTAAAAGATAGGTAGGTAACTATTCTTTTACTATAAATTATTGTAGTGGTATATTTTGGGAAAGTTTAGGGAATGAATAACGATAATATTTTAGTGGGTAATAGAACTTGTACTACTCTCGTATTCAAATATCTTAACGGAGTTATCTCCATTGAAATAAAAATGTCCTGAAAACATAACCGACTCGTAAATATAAAAAAAATATACATAGGTATATACAAGACTTCATAATAAAACCTAGTACTCGTGTACTCAGTTTATTGTACTGTTTTTTACTCCTCATCGCTGCCACTGCGGCGAAGTTGTCAACAGCCTCGGACACCACGGCCTGTCATGTAGCCGTAGCGTGGGTCGCATTGCGCGGCACGCGAATCTTAACGACATCATCCGACGAGCTCTTGTCACCGTCGGCGTTCCGGCTGTGTTAGAACCCAATGGCCTGGCACGCGACGATGGCAAGAGACCGGACGGCATGTCGTTATTTCCATGGAAGATGGGTAGGCCATTAGTGTGGGACGCTACTTGTGTCGATACTCTTGCGCCATCCCATCTTCCTAGCTCTTCGTGCTGTGCTGGCGCTGCCGCTGCGGCTGCAGAGAACCTCAAGCGGCGGAAATATAATAAACTTGTTGGTAGTTATATTTTCGAGCCGTTTGGGGTTGAAACTCTCGGGTCTTGGGGTCCGAGTGCACATAACTTATTTAAAGATCTCTCAAGGCGCTTAGTTGACACTTCACGTGACCCAAGGGCTGGCTTTTACCTTGGTCAAAGAATAAGCATTGCCATACAACGTGGCAATGCCGCCAGTCTTTTGGGTACACTTCCAGTCGACAGCGATGCGGATGAATTTTTTGACGCCATATTTTAGGGTTTATTTAGTTAGGAGATTTTATTTTTATTTCTAGTGTATATAGTTAG
>NDFZ01005455.1:304102-327323 GCA_002192655.3 Mamestra configurata
AGCTCTTGTCACCGTCGGCGTTCCGGCTGTGTTAGAACCCAATGGCCTGGCACGCGACGATGGCAAGAGACCGGACGGCATGTCGTTATTTCCATGGAAGATGGGTAGGCCATTAGTGTGGGACGCTACTTGTGTCGATACTCTTGCGCCATCCCATCTTCCTAGCTCTTCGTGCTGTGCTGGCGCTGCCGCTGCGGCTGCAGAGAACCTCAAGCGGCGGAAATATAATAAACTTGTTGGTAGTTATATTTTCGAGCCGTTTGGGGTTGAAACTCTCGGGTCTTGGGGTCCGAGTGCACATAACTTATTTAAAGATCTCTCAAGGCGCTTAGTTGACACTTTACGTGACCCAAGGGCTGGCTTTTACCTTGGTCAAAGAATAAACATTGCCATACAACGTGGCAATGCCGCCAGTCGACAGCGATGCGGATGAATTTTTTGACGCCATATTTTAGGGTTTATTTAGTTAGGAAATTTTATTTTTATTTCTAGTGTAAATAGTTAGTTAAGTATTTATGGAATAAACTTAAATTTTTTGCATCATGTTGAAAATAATAATTGTATTACGATTCTTTTAGCACTTTTCTTAAAACTGCAAACATTATCAGTATTCCTGGACAATTTTTTTCTTCCAGCAAATTAAAAAAAAATGTTTTAACATTAAAACTAAATTTTGCTAAGCATTATTTGTCTATCTTGCCTGTAGAAGGGAGTCCCTGGTGTCCTGAAACACAAGTCACGGCTTAGTTTAGGCACCAGTCTCTCACAAATGAACATTGTCGTAGTCATAATTGTAATTGTTTCCTTAAATATACGTTTATAAGTGTGGAAGAAAATGAACATTTTTATTATTATATATAACGGAGAAATTACCTCCGTAGTGATTTTTAAAAAGTGTGACGTCATCATAGCTGACGTCATGTTCATTCATTTTTGGTTTTTCAAAAGAAAACTTCACAACTTGTTTCAAACTTCGTTTATTCCACGAACAGCGTGCCGCGTGAATGCTCGAACGTTTTTAGGTTAAGTATTGAAACATTAAATTTCAATTACAGGAACAGTGAAATGCTGTTTAACGTTAATTTTACATCGTAATAAACAAAAAGTCAATCAATTTACTAATTTTTGGACACTCAAATTATGAATCTTATTTATTTGAATACTTGTAATGACAAACTATTGTAATTGCGCCGATATATTTTATAATTATAGCGACTTTCTGTGCTAATTGGCACTACTGAATCATAAAATAATAACCACACATTAAACTAAGCTTAATATCAAAACGCAATCAACGACTAACGCATGAGTTACGGGCTCCCTGTGAACATTAAACCAAGGAATTAATGAAAAACGAAGTTTAGTCTGTAATTAGTAATTTGTTTAAAGGAAAATATAGGGTGTTTGCGTTTAAACCCTTCTATTGTGGCAGAGACAACGGTAATTAAGAAATAATTAGGTGCTCTGGTGAGCGGATTAATCCTTAAGGGCCAAGTAATTTGAAGACAACATTAGTTTGCGGGAGAAAATAATAATAATTAAAAATATAAATTTGTTATAAATTAGCTCAGCCTATCGCAGACCACAGAACCTTCTTTTAAATTACGTCACAACATTCTATTTGACAATGTTAATAACCAAATGAATTTTTGTATGCGAGTTAACAAATTGAAATTGCCTTGACAGTACAAGGGTTTCATTTTATAACCCGTTCTAAAGGAGGGTGTTACCAACATATTGACTTACATACTTTGCACCACAAAAAGAGATTTCATCTCCATATAAAGTCCTAAACTGCCAGGTACTTTTTAAATATTAAATCCCATGTTCCACGTTAATTTCCTATTTACCATCGCCTGTCAGAACCACTATCGAAAGAAATTACAATTTCCGTTGCCTTGAACCTTCTTCCTTCTTTATTTATTTTCTAACTCCACCAGCAGAAAAGTAAAAGCTTCCCGGAAAACGTATTAAAGCAAAAAGCTCTTTGGCAGCAAATGTTAGTCGTCGACATTAAGATTAACTCAGAGTTGTTAAATATTGAGAAACAGTTCTATTTGTCCACCTATATTTCTATGCCTTGTCTATCTATGTACATTTTTGCAAACTGTGACTGATGCTTGTTGACTAAACGAGTTATGAATATAAATGTGGATGAATGGACAGGGGAGGAAGGCCAAAGAAAAGATGGATTGATTGTGTTTGTAGTTATATGAAAGAAAAGGGAGTTAGTGACAGGACCGAATGGAAGAAAAGAAGTAAAAACTTGAACATTAACGTTGTGCATTTTTGATATTTTGGAATGGTTAGGGAATAGTTTCGCACGAATTGCATATGCATGCATTGAGGCATATATTTTCGCCACGCGGCAGAAAGAGAGGGGCATATTACTTCCTCTCCTACGCCGCGCCGGTCTACTCTTTCTCCGTCTTACGAATTTTCGATCAGGACACGTGTCCTGACGCGAGTTTAACATTTTTTACCCATCCCAAAAAGTGCACAACGCCGCTAAAGAAGTTTTCACTTCAAAAACGTGTTGCGCCGACCCCAAGTAACATAGGATAAGGACAGGAAGATGACGATTATGACTGCTACTTGTTTGAAAACCACTTGAAAACCAATCTTCCTAGCCTTTTTCCAACTATGTTGGGGTCGGCTTCCAGTCTAATTGAATGCAGCCGAATCAGTATTTGACATGAAGTGACTCTAAGCTCCACAACCCAGTATCTGGGCCACACGAAACATCTTTGCAAGACTGGTGTCAAATTACCTGGCTTATCCTTCTAACCCGTTACGACTGCCAAAGATCTTTAAAAAACAGGCCAGGATCAAAGGCTTAACTTGATTATGAGGCATGGTGGAGTCTTGGTATGTTAAGATGGTCACCCATCCACAGACCCACCTCGGCAAGCGTTGCTTAACCCTGAAAATCGACTTGAGCCGCTTTTGGACTCCGAAATAAAGATGGTTTTATTTTTTCTATGTTATGTAAACACTTATTTTATTTATTTCCCCTATAAATAAACTTATGTCTCAATGATTAACTACATCTAATAAGTTTGTGCAACCGACCCATCAGCAGAGTACGAGTTATGAGCGTCCTGTTAAAATTAATCAGGCAATTAGCGAAGTTCATAACTAATTAGCTTAGTATGTTCTAGTGATAGGACACGTAGGAGACTCAGTTAGAAGCAAACTTGTGTACCCAGAATGTCATAGAGACTTTGAAATAATTGATGTCAGTATTTCGCTCAATACTGGTATTCAGCTGAATCCGGTTCGACTGGAAGCCGACTCCAATATAGAAAAAAAATAGTTAGTAGTAGTTGGAAAAAGGCTAGGTAGGTGATGTTGATGAAGTATTTCAAAGAAATATTTAAAACATGAGATTGTCTGGTTTTGGACATTGATGTTTCATCATTTTTGAAGCTAGGAGATAGCAATCAAGCAAAAATTTAAGATAGTTCTGAATGAATGAGGCTAAAATGCCAAAGTTTGCAATATCACTAGTAGTTACAATATTGCAAACCCAGCTTAAAAACTATATCATCAGGAATCAAGACAAGAATACAATATCAGTAACGTCATTTCATGGTGAAACTGTAATTTATGACTCGCCTGAGATTGGTCGAGTGGTTAGTGACCCTGACTGCTTAACCGGAGGTCGTGGGTTCGATTCCCACCCAGGACAAATCTTTGTGTGATGAGCACGATCATTTGTTCTGTGTCTGGGTGTAATTTGTCTATAATATGTATGTATTTAGAAATATATAAGTATGTTTATCAGTTGTCTGGTTGCCATAGTAAAGGCTCTGCCTAGTTTGAGATCGGATGACCGTGTGTGAGTTGTCCCAGGACATATTATTATATTCTTATTATTTATGAATTTCGCTATACAAATATCTTACAAACTGATCATCTCACTCACTAAATGATGTTTTATTTTACTAAATAAAACATCATTTAGTGAGATATTTACTAATAAGGGTCAATTTGTGTATATTTCATATATTTTCTGCCATAGGGAAAATTAGCTCAGCTATAAGCAAAGTTAAGCAACTAATTAGCGCTGTGTGTACTGGTGATCATGATGTAGGAACACCATGTTTTGTGGAAGTACAAATCCACTACCAATGCATAAAACTTTTAAAAAGTTCTATTATTATGATGGAAACTTCTGTTTGATTTGTTTCTTTGACAATTATTCGTGGCGTTTTCAACAATTCTACTGGTATCAAATTTAAAATGGAAAAACAAGCGAGCATATTAAAAAAAAATGTTTAAACATTAAAATCTTTTCGAATGACATAAAATGAAAATATAGATCTTTTTGGGTAACTGAGTAAAATAGGTTCCTAAATTTCAGATTTTTTTAATTTACCGGTGTCTTGTTGTTGAGTAACAACATAATATAGGCATTCTCTACCACTCAGCCTTTGGGTGAGGCAGAGAAAAGTGGTAGGTGCAAAATGGAGAATATAAAGCGATTGAAATATTTTATTTTAATACAAAGTTTAAGATAAATAAAAAATATAATTATATAAACTATACGGATAGTATAAAATCTTCCCCATCCAACAGTAAGTATCATTCTATGGAACATAAGTTCTAGTGTTAATGACATTTTATGCTGCCCCGATCGACGTCATTCTGTCAACGGTGGTTGTCGCTGGAAACCAGCGCTTTAGCCCTGTCGCGCACACGAGTCCCAGCATTATGTTAAGCGATAGCCGTGTTGCGCGAATGTGACGCATATGTTCCCAACTTGAATAACTTTTCTAATTTTATTTTATTTTTTGGCATGCTTGTCGCAAATAAACTCTTTTCCCTTCTTTCTTTCTTTCTTCTGTTACAGGCAAGGCTTTACATTTTTTTGTCTTTGGCCCCTTTTGGGACTTGTCAAGGCTTCAAAAAGTAGACCTACGGCACAACTATTCTCCGGTTGACTGACAAATATCCAAAATCACAAATTAAATGACAAGGAAAAATGCTAGCATTCATGTAAATGCGAAAAAACTCGTCGGAAAAGGACAAACTTCGTAACATAACAAGCAGAAAAGAAATCTCACTCCAACTGAAATAGGCATCAATAAAAAGAAACACGATAAAAGAAAAGTTACCAGTGACAGATACGGGACAGTCCCACTTCAAACGCGATTGGGGACACCGTACTCAAAGCAAACTTCTAAATGTATACAGTAAAGCTGTTTAAAACTAAGATGGCGGTTCGAACGACACTTTTAGTTTACTGGTACCAAAAGTACCTTAAAGTTTCCAAATCAATTACCGTTTGGTACTTATGATTTATGGATCGCAAGTTACTGGAATGACGTCTTTTGGAGTCGGTTGCTCATAAACTTTTGGGATATGAAAAATATTCTTAAACGGAGGATTTTGCACGTCATTTCTGACTTTAACGGGCTTAAGGCGTTCAGTTGAAGTCTATTTAACATCTTGTTACAAAAGTTTAATATGGAGCGATTATACGCGTAAAGCCTTTTATAAATTACAAGGTTTTGCACGCGACTTCGTACGCGCATATCCCGTTTTTGCCATTCCCGTGGGTATTTCGGGAAATCCTCTCTTAGTGCTCCCCTACACTCCCAAGCCAAACCTACATGCCAAATTTCAGCTTTCTACGACCAGTAGTTTCGGCTGTGCGTTGTCTGTCAGTCACTCAGTCACCAGTAACGGAAGATTTTTATATATGTTCATTGACTATCTTATATATGTACATAAACTTTGGTCGGCGATTTAAGATGGAAATTAACCCAAGGGAACGTATCCCCAGGATAAAAAGTATGATGTGAATACGGGTTATAAACTATATGTTTGCCAAAATTGTATCTAAAACCGTTCAGTACTTTTTGCGTGAAAGAGTAACAAACATTAATTTATTCAACCTCACAAACTTTAACATTTTTAATATTGTAGGATATCTACAATTCTCGCTCCTCTTCAAGGCTTTCAAATTCGTGACAAGACTCCAGACTTTGGAAGCTTATTCAATTGAATCTACTAATTTCATTACCAATGATTCGATTGGCTGTTGCTATTTCCAGCAACCAATCACAACACCTGAAATTGACAGTCGATTTACGAATCTGAAACTTCAGAAAACAGAGGATGGTAACATTTGAGTAACGATTCCCATAAATCCTATTTCATATTTCCTCTTACCCAACATAATTCAAGATTGGTTCCTTAATGTTCCCGCAGGGTTTTATTATGAGATCTCTACTGAACACGCATCGTTTCGAATCATGGTACTATCAGCTCGTAATCGCCATTTTCGGAAACCGATTGGTCGTAAACTGCTGCAAACTATGTGGTGGGTTTATGTGCGTAATCGAGAGTGGATAAGAAAAAATTATAAAACTCGCTGCCACTCACTGGTCCGTTTGTGTATAATAAGTACTTCCCGTATAGGTGTGTTATTCCGATGAATGTATAATAATATCTTTATTTGATAAGTAACACGACTCAATTGTGTTAGTAACAATATTCCTTACCCCTATGTTAGTGATATTTAATAACTTAATCTAAAACCATGAATTCATGTGAATCACTGCCACACGCCTAACACCGAGAGGTGGACAGCTTGCAGCAGCGACCCACATATAAACAATCGAGACTGCTCGCCACACAGCGCAAAATAAGGTTGGGACTGGCCCAGGGAAGCGCATCGTTTTCTCATCGTTGTATAAAATCAGTCGACTCGAGCTTCAGCAAAAATCAAAAATCAAAATCAAAAGTCATTTATTCAAATTAGGCTGAGTGCCAGCACTTTTTGAACGTCAAAGTTCTAAATATAGACAGTTCCCCAAAACGCCCGCCCGTCACCACTTCCTAGTGTTTTAGCATCCTTGACGCACTACAGAAGCGGGGCAACCCTATCAATATCCTGAACACATTATTATATTGAACGCGAAGGACGCTGTAAGATTTCTGCGTATAAGTTAATGACTGTAAGGTTTCATCAAATTCTGGTTTGTAGATTTTGCGTGGAAGAGTAACAAACATTCATCCGTCCATTCATTGATACATATAACCTTTTGAGTTTATAATTAGGAATAAGGATCGGATATAACTATAAAGTACAACTTTATGCATGTGATTTTTATCCATACCTACATATATACTTTGGTCCCAAAAGTGATTAGCGTTATTGCTTAAAATCTACAATTGTTCTCACCTACATGACTATAATAATAATACACGTTTATTTCGACCAACATGGATCACAGCACACACACTACACATAATAAAATAGTAACAAAAACACACACACGTAAAAATACCACAAACATACATATTACTGGTTTCGATTGCTCAGTAAGTGAATCATAAATCAATGGTACAGGTACTGACAATCGAACCTCTGCACGAATGCCCTGAGGATGCCGTTGAAACTAGCCCGAACCCTGCACACCAAGGATGTACACCGTTTTCGCATAGTAGAGTAGAAACAGTCTACTTGTGACGCAGCGAACATCCCTGATGCGCTACAGAATCGGGGCAGCCCCATCAGCGCTCTGAATGCATTATTAAATTGCACACGCAAGGCGTTGTACTGTCCGCGCGTGTATGTGACCCACAGGCTGCTCGTGTAGAAAGATGTACAAAATGCTTTGAACAATGTGGTTTTCACTTCAGTGGTACAACGAGCAAACCTGCGGGCAATCATATTCGCCCTTACAGACAACGCCCTGCGTTCTCGCTCTATGTCTGCATCGTCTCTCAGATCAGAGGACAACATATGTCCATGGTATTTAAAATGTTCCACCCTCTTCAGAGGTGTTCCACCTTGTTTCATGGTAGGTATTGTTGTCGGACATTTTCCTCTGGCCCGAAAGACCATGCATTCACTTTTCTTGACGTTATAAGTCAAACCATGGTTCTATATCTCCATTTCATCATGTTTGTCTATTTATAATATGAAATATATTCTGTATTCTTTCACATTTTGTGCCTGGAACTTGGAGGCAAAAAAATATTATTTCATGTACCTACTAAAATATTTATGTATATTCAGGACCAAAGACATGTTATCCAGAAAATTTGCTTAGGATCACGTTATTCAATACCAAAACTTGTATAGGGGCACAACATTATTATACTTTATGAGAAATATTGAAAAGATCCATCTTGAGCCGTCTTTAGAAAATTCGCCAAAACATAATTTACTTCTATGAAAAGGATATTGAATGGCCATATGTTTGTTATAACTAGCACTTCGCACGCGAATTCGTCCGTGCATATTAAGTACAAACGATTTTCCCCCTTTATAGGTTGAATTTCGAAAAATTTTTAGTGCTCACCTATCTAATCTTATATCTTTAAACGAGCAATTCTTGTATATTTGTATATATATAATCTGAATCTCAGAAACAGCTCCAACGATTTTCATGAAATTTAGTATGCAGGGGTTTCGGGGTCGAAAGAGTCACCGCGGCCCTGGAACGCAAAGGGCTTTAGAAGGAACACGGATGGGTTTTAGTCAGTAAAAGTCTGACACGCCCTTCCGCTCCACCCAGAGCGGAAGAAGTCATTTGATGATTTCCCATCCTTAAAAAAAAAAGAAAAAAAGGGGGTTTCGGGGGCGATACATCGATCTACCTTCATTCTTAGGTTTTATTCTTAGAAAACGTTTACCAAAAAAAAATCATAAAAGGAAGCCTTGTGCAAATTAGATGTTCCTAGTTTTAGTAGTTTCGGCTGTACATAGATATGTCAGTCAGTCAGTTTCCCTTTTATATATGTTCTAGCTTCTGCCACCGGCTTCGACTGTGTGAAAGTCGGAAATTATTCCAAGGCAACATACATAATTATGTACATACTCCCTGAAAAAAAAATATCTATGTGACTCCAGGACATGGTGTACACGTGTTACTTCTTCATGTCTTACGGCCCGTTTCAATAACGCATCTACTTTTAACCAACTGTCAAATTCGCTACCAACAGTAGCTAAAACGTCATGTTTGAAAGGTCTAATTAGGCAATTTGACCGGCTGTTAACTACTAAGAAGATATCGACTAGTAGTTAGAGAGACTAGTAGATAGTTAGAGACTAGCTGCTAGCTAAAATACTCTCAATAAACTCTCAATATTATTAATCTTCCATATAAACTTTAAGACCCCCAAAATTGCCATTTGGGGGTTGATGTGAGGAACTCAGTATGACAACCTTTATTCTTTATTTCGGCCAGTATTCGTACCAAGTTTCAAGAACATTATTGTACTAAGGACTAAGAAATATGATTCTTCTATACAAACGTTAACTCCCCCTAAAATCGCATTTTGTGGTAGTTATGAAAAACTAATAATGACATCTTTTAATATTTACTTTTGTCAGCACTTGCACACAGTTTCAAGTACTTTGCCTCAAGAAATAAGATTCTTCTATACAAACTTCAGCACCCCAAATCGTCTTTTTGGGGTAGTTATGATAAATGAATAGTGAAAATCTTTATTATTTACTTAGGCCAGTATTTGTATGAAGTTTCAAGTATATTGGTCCAAGGAATAAGATTTTTCAACTTTTATCCATCTAAAAATCCTTTTTGTCGGATTTTCTCATCACCTAAGGACTACTTTCTCCAAATTTCAAGTCCCTACGATCAGCGGTTTAGGCTGTGCGATGGGCCATAAGACAGGACAGAGAATTTTATACAACGTTAACAGAATAAACGCAATACCTCTTAAGGGGTCATTGTACTCGTCATTATGAACAACTTTTACTATGGGACCTTACCCAGAAATCGCGAAAAAAAATCAGCTGTTCAGTAAATTTTGTCACTTAACACATAAATGTATGGGACAGTCGCTTTTTTTTCGCGTGTAAAAAAATGTAATTAAAAAGTGAGATAAAAACTAAATTAATTCAAAGATTTATATTTTAAATATATAATATATTTTAAAGATTTATTTTAATAAACACTTGACGAGACGAGACGATGATACAGAAAATTCAATAGTGACTTCACAGAATTTGTTTGAAAGCAATACAAAACCAACTAAAACTATTTTTTTGAACGGTGTGATGATGAAAGGGGATTGAAGAGGGTTGAGTATGGGATTCTGATTATTATGCCATAGTGTTTAATTGGCGTTATGAATTTGTGTATACTTGATAGGTAATGTTTAGAAATATGGCACCTGTTGTTATTACGCAGTTTTTGATCTGTTTTAGAACTAAAGAAAATGTATTTTTTTGGATAAGAAATCATCAAAATAATGATTCCTCCCTCTCTGGGCGAGAAAGGAGGGGAACACCCACTAGTGTTCCTTCAAAATTCCCTTTGCGTTCCAGGGCCACATTAACTCTTTCAACCCTGGAATAAAAATGTCCTACGCGTTGCGCCGTTAATTTGTCTTTTATTTCTACTTGATATTATTATACATAGTACATTAGCTTACCATGCATGTAAAGATTCTTAGAGAATTAATAGAAACATTCTTGACCTGTTACACTGTATCAATGTTTATTGCTATACAATTGGGACTAGACGTCACATTGTCGCCAATGAAAAAATCAAAAGTAATGTACTCCAATTAGGCTGAGAGCCAGCATTTTTTGAAGGTACATTTTTATATAACGACAGTCCCCCAGAACGCGCCCGTCACCACATTCTAGTTTTTAGCAAAAGTTTAAGAGCTATATTCTACCACTACTACTAGCCTCAAATAAACTCGACTAACCACTTAGCAGAAACCAATCATGGTTTTTTCTATTCTACGATTCAATAAACTCCTCAAACAAATTGAGTTCTCCAGCCTTTCATTTATCATGATGATGATGATGAACCACTTAGCAGAAACAAATCATAGATTTTTCTACTATACGATTCAATAAACTCCTCAAACAAATTGAGTTCTCCAGCCTTTCATTTATCATGATGATGATGATGAGCCACTTAGCAGAAACAAATCATAGATTTTTCTACTCTACGATTCAATAAACTCCTTAAACAAATTGAGTTCTCCAGCCTTTCATTTATCATGATGATGATGATGAGCCACTTAGCAGAAACAAATCATAGATTTTTCTAATCTACGATTCAATAAACTCCTCAAACAAATTGAGGTCTCCAGCCTTTCATTTATCATGATGATGATGATGATAAACCACTTAGCAAAAACCACTCATAGATTTTTCTACACTACGATTCAATAAACTCCTCAAACAAATTGAGGTCTCCAGCCTTTCATTTCAGATTATCCGTACACCAAACAGCAAACAGTCATTTATAACTTCCGTACCTGCAAGTTCCAAACAAATCGAGCCTGTCAGCTGCCATTTCTCTATAGAAATTGCTTCAAACCGGACCGAATTTCAGGCTTATAAACGAGGTGCCAATTTGGTGAACCAATCCCTTACTAATGAGAAAAATAGACCATGAAAATATGAAGAGTTTTACGCCGCTAAAACTCTGAAAATATTCTAGGATTGGGATTTTTTCTACTAAAGTTTTCGAACCATTGGGCGAGAACGGATCGATTTTTATTGGTTCGCAGTTGTGTATCGTTTTTGTAGTATTTTTTCGTTTGTTTTTGTAACTGTTAAAGGAATAAACAAAAGTAGAGAGAAACTGTAATGGATAGCGTTTGGAAAGCTTTTACTCACAGTGTTTAGTTTAATAGTTCTACCTGGGAAAGTGTCTTTACCTAAAGTATAGGCATCGCATACCGTAGTGTTTACCTGGTGTAGAAAAATGTTCTGTTGAGATAAAGCGAACATAGTTGTTACATTTTTCTTTTAAATACCTCATTGATTTAATCAGTAACTGTTGTACAGAATTAATAACTCATCATACCACATAAATTAGCATTACTTTCAAATTAATAGACTAATATTCATACTTCAGGTTTTTTGGAGCAATTGTCCTTTTCTATACAAAAATGAGCTATTTCAAAATTTAAAATAATCCCTTTGAGTATGACTTTTTATACTGCATTTAAGAACACATTTATCGAAATTAATTCAAAACTGGGTTCCATGTTCTTCTGAACTGTTGCATTTAAAATCGTTCTGTCAAGAATAAACCAAGTTCTTTTCCACAAACGTCTTTTCAGCCCATTGGGTTTCCACTACAAAGAGATTGATAGGGAGTCCTTGCGCTTGAATTTACTGTTTCCAAGGCTTGTTTCCATTATGCAGTGTGCATAGAAGTGGAAAAATGTGAGACAAGTTTAACATAGACTAACACCATAACGTTAAGATGAGAAGCCACTTTGAGTGAGTGGCCATATTTTTATAAGCAAAAAGTAACATCAAAGAAATTTATAGGAAGCTCCCCTGAGTGACTTTACTCCGTACATAAGTTTTCTTGTGAAAATATATTTTATTTTGTAAAAACTTAGGTTTCATAGTGTCCTGAAAATTCAGGTCACGTCAAATGTGCTGGCGTTTTAAACCGTATACTTTTACGCTGTTGCTTTAGTTTTAGACTAAAAACTTTCCCAGCAAAGGAAACAACACTCAAGATTTCGATTACCTTTTTCAAAATAGGTATCTTAAAAATAAAATATGCATAAATTTATAAAAACTTAAAATTGCAGGGCAGTTTTGTGGCGAATCGTTAGGCAGTAGCTACCCTACAGACACGATCTACTTTCCGTGCCGATCTACACGGACCCACCGTGAGGGCCGCTGCGAGTTGACTTCAGCCCCTCGTACGTCTACCAAACAACCGGCCCCAGGGTCCCGAAATTGTCTAGAAACACAAAAATAATAATACCTTCCTATATTTTCGGGGTAGATAAATTCTTTGAATACAGCAACCTTTTGAATAAGGACAGCACAATTTTAACAATACAGATACACAAAAATACGACAGCAACTTTCCGAATGCAAACCACATTTTAAAAGCCTTGCGTAACAGGCTTTTATCCTCCAGTAATTCTATTGTTCGATACATATACGCAACCATACATAAATAAGTCCACATTGAGAGTAAACAAACACATTCTCATGTTTTAAAAGCAGCCACGGAGTGGAAAAAATTCAAAGATTTCCGAAGTTAAATACGATTCCACATACAATCTCTATTTCCGTAACGGAGCCGGTTTTTCTGTAGCACAGGATCGGTAGAATTGAATTTTAATTCTGTGTAAAAACTTTACAGTTATGAAATTGTGAGTACTGGGTCATAATTATAGTCACAATTTCAGCTCAAAGACGGTTACTGCTGGACAAAAGCCTTTCCTCAAGCGTTGCCACATCGACCGGTCTAGTGTTACTATTCACTCTAAAGGAGGAATGACACTTTGCTTGAAGCTCACACAAAGTTTGTACGGTGACATGTTTACAGTATCTATCGGCTCGTAGATCGACTTGTTTTCAGTGAATTTCCCAGCCTTCGCCACGTTATCGGTCCGCCTAATGGGAAGTACTTAATATTAAATAAATTAATGATGCAAATGCAGCCATTCAGACAAAAAAGTGATTTTTTTTTAAATACAAAAATAACTCTCATTTGAAAATTCCAATATCATAAAACAACGAGTCTGCTACAAAATCTGGTTGAACTATAAAGTAGAGACATTTTTTTACGATGTCCAATAAAAAGTGATGGTTTTAGTAATACACCTCTGCTTCGACTCAACACAATTGGATTTTTATCGTCCAATCAGAATATAGCAGTATGAAACAAGTAGGAGCATAGCATAACTCATAAACGTTTATGGCAAATTGTGGTTTTGGTATCTGTATTATTATGATTGAGTACCTGCCGTTATGTCTTAATAGCTTGGTAAAATAAATATTATTTATAAATTTTGAATTACATCAATTCTCTGCAAAAGTACGATTTTCGGAGCTACACCACTGTTTGGTTCGACCGGACACGTTGGATCATACGATGGAGGTCTGCCTTGCTTAGACGGAGCACCGCCGTGTCCTCGTCGAAGCGAACGGTGGCGATCTCTCGCTTCTAGTCCTGGTTCAATCCATGGTCCGGAGCGAGGAGGCATGAGAAGCAGTCACCTCCTTATGCGAAGCACTAATACAAGCAAAGGAGGGTTAAGCCTCACGCCCAACCTCAGGGCGCGTAGGAGCGGGCCTGCAGACGGGGAGCATAGGGTGGCTCGCAGTTCGATAAGGACCAGGCCCGAGTCGATGACGAGTTGTGTTTAACGCGCGCCTCAAAGAGATGACTGCATGATAGATGGGGCCCGCTAGGGCTAGTGCCTGCCAGGGTTGCAGAATTTGTTCGCAAAGTCACCGCGGTCTTGGAACGCAAAGGCCGTTTGGAGTATCACAGATGGATTTTAGTCAGTAAGAATCTGACACTCCCTTTTGCTCCACCCAGAGCGGAAGGAGTCATTTAATGATACACCATCCTTAAAAAAAATATGTCGGAAAAGTACAAACAGACATTTAAGCATCAACATTGATAACTAGGTCCAATTAGCTTTGGTTATTCCTATTAATTTGATTTTCATACTAATCAGCCATTTTAAGCTCTTTTCATACTAATCAGTTCATATTGTTTATAGATGCAATGTAAAATTAGCTTTAAACGAATTTAGTTTCATCAATCAAACTAAACTAACTAACTCGATTTCTTTAGAAATAAGCATCACCTTTGTACCTATTTTTCTGTTCCCTTCTTCTTATTTATTTGTTAAATGTGTGTACATAAACTGTTAAATAAATAAATAAATAAACGAGTTTAACTATGCGCACACTTACTTGATGTTTTGTTACATCTTTGCCAATCTGATAGCAAGGCACAATTATTATTGCTGTTAAAATGATCGCTTTTGCAATGGCTGCCTATTGTGTCACCTTATGTTTTATTTTCTTCATCTATTTTTTCTGTGACTCATATGGTGTACATAACAAAGAGTATATATTATTTTTATATTCTTTCTTTTCGTTAGTTATAGATAGGCATTTTTTTTGCGCACGTTTCTTCTTGACGAAAACGTTTTTTTCTTTATCTTTCTGTATGATAACGATTGATTGAAAACGAAAAACTTATAAAAAGGTCTGAAAACTATAAAATTTTCTTACTGCTTATGAAAATAAAATCTATTTTTTGATAAAACACGTTACTTGTCGATATAAAATTTTTATATTGAGCACCAAATGTTCATAAAATATAACCGTTTTGGAGAACGACATCAAAGTGTGCTCAAAACGTTATGAAGCTCCCCATTCAAGTTTGTTATTAAATTTAATATATCGTATAACGTTTATTAAATGACGTTTTCATATTTTTCAACGGAAATACTTTTCCGTGACTTGCCTTTACAGTTTATGAGTTGATGAAAGTTTATTTCGTTCAGTTAGATGTTGTTTTGAAAATAGTTGAAGATCAATAACGTTGTTTTATATTGTCTAAGGCCCAAATGCATAGTAATAGTAAGCATTGTATGAATTTGATAGTGAACAATTCACCCGTTTTAATATTTTCCATATTCCTTGTAGTGGGCGTAGCGACCAATGCAATTCATCGATCGATCTATAGTGGTCGGACAGAAAACGAGCCCAAATGAATGTTCCATAGACTATCAAAGCGATTCTCTACAAGTAAGGTCTGTGGCATGATTACTGAAATCACCTGCTCCATATTAATATAATAAAGCTAGAGAGTATGTGTCAGAAGTTCGAAAATTACTTTTGTATGATAATATGATAGTCATATTCGTGAGAAAGGATTCCTACAGGAACGGGAAAAAACGGGTATGCGCGTACGATGTCGCGGGCAAAAGGTAGTCGACCAATAAAATTGTGGCTTTTGCACTGCCCAAGACTTAACAATATGTGAGAAATCTGATACAAAAATAGAATAAGTCTTTCTTTTATGACGACGTGACATTTATCTCATTTATTCTGTAACAGAAAGCGACGAAAGCTGTTATTATGTCATTTCTGCGAAATGTTCCGAGATAAAGGTGAACAAGGAAATTGCACCTGAAGTTTATATGTTAGTATTTTCGTTACGTGATTTTCCTGTAGAGTGTGTATTGTGTATTATAACTATTTGGTTACATCACTAAGTGATGTAACCAAATAGCTGTAATGCACACTACTGAGTTATAAACTCATAAGTCGAATTATATATCATAACAGAACCACAGATAATGCTGCTGCCCATTCTCTGTCGAGTCCCTTAGTCGCTTCTTACGATACCTACCGGAAGTGATGGGAACTCGAATTATTAAGCTATTGCATGGCTTTTATCGCGGGCTTTGAGCGAATCAAGAAATTCCGTAACGAAAATAAACCTAACACCGCCCGGCACACTCCGACCGGCACAGCGGTGCGGCGTTGAAAGCCGTGCATCGTCTAACGTCGTTTCAGTTCGGCAGACTTCGGCACGGTGTTTATGTGCGTGCGACTAGACGAGTGAGTTCGAGCCTGCGACTAGTTGAACCTTAACTTGCATGTATATGGTACGACTGTACGAAGCTCGCACGGATCGAGACGAGCTGCTCTGAAATCGGATGAATACGTAAGCAGCTGTTTGTGAGAAATTATATATGTATATAATTTCAATGATAACAATTCCTGAATAACCTACATGTATTGTAAGATAATAAAAATATTTTAAACAATATTAACTATTCATTTATTCAATAAAAGAAAAAAAAATGTTTTCTCATCGGTCACCACGCTCAAAAAGTGTAACTTGAATTAATATCAAAGAAAAAACTTGAATTAATGTCAAAGAAAAAAAAATACTGCTTAAATAAAATAATATAAATAATTATAATAGCATAAGTTGATAAAAAATGCTATGCAATAGCTTTACCGCGGCAGTCCCCGAGTACCACACGTATTTTTTAGATTAAACTACTGGTATATAGGTGCATCCGGTTGATCTAGAAGCCTCAAAATAGTTGGGAAAAGGCTAAACATAGTGATTGAACGTAGGTGTCAAATTTTAACCGTTTCTTTTTTACTAGTTTTAAATAAGAACGTGTAAAAACTTTAACTACAAAGTTCTAATATTAAAACAGTCATTACTTATTTTTAGTTGCATTTTTTAACCGACTGCAAAAAAAACAGTTATTAGTTACAAAGTTATTTTATACTTTGTAGTGGTTTTTTAGTTCGAAGTCGTTTTAAAGTTTTTAATAAAAATACCTGTAGGTATGACATGAAATTAAATTGTTTATGCTAGATTAACATCCAAATAGCATACATAAAAAAGAATAAATAATAAAAAATAACGGTACAATACAATATCAAATAAATTGCAATAATATGACAAATGCAAACTTAGACGCCGCGAATCATGTTATCGGCGTATGGTAGGACTGCCACCTTTGATGAAGAGGGCTGTTGTCCCAGTCTCGCACCCCGGCTACCAAGGAGTTAGCGGAGCGATGTATGGCGGAGCGTGCAGCGACCGAGCGGCTCCTCAGCAGGGCCGGCCAGTATGCATACGCTCCTATTGTTGAAGCATCTGATTTCTGTATATTAAAGACACATTACATTCAGCCTAGCGGTTACAAGACTTTCAGAAAAGACGTACCAGTCGATAACGTCGTTATTTCAACTCAAATTTCAGATTTTTATAAATGTTTAATTTAAATATCATTCAGATTAATTTTCATTTTTGCAACGTGATTTTCGCATTGGAGATCAGGCGTAGTCAGTTCCAGCAGCTTTATTGAACGTAAACAGTGGAAATCACTTTTATTTACTGTGCTTTTCCATATAAACTTCCCGAAAGCGGATTAATGAAAGGCAGGAGTAACGGATAGTGTTATACACACTTTTATTTAAATAGTTATTTATGGTAGAGACCGTTGCCACACTAAGTTAGTAGGTAAAATGCAATTCTATTAATTAAGAAGAAAAAGCAAAATAATTTTAAAAAAAAGCCAGAAGATATTTATTTATTTAAACTTTATGTACAATTTTTTGTTCAATGTTGGTTCTAGCTCTAACGCCTTGTTCTATTTTATAGTGACCGCCTTTAATCGACTACTGCCGGTCGATTCTATAAACATGTCGAAGTGAAGGCTCGGGTGAAGTGATCACGAGATGAGCTGTCAAGCCATATAGTCAAGATGTCTCGTGATCACGAAGTGAGCTGTCATACCATCTTGATTATATGGATTGACAGCTCACCTCGTGATCATGTCACCCAAGTCTTCACTTCGATATTTGTATAGAATCGACCAGCTGTATCAGTCCTTAGTATCTGAATTGCTTCTATCACCCGCCTATTTTATATTTTGCAATTTAAATAATTATCGTATAAACCATCCAAAATTGCAAACTAATTCGACTTTATAGATATCAGCTACTTTTGTGTAAAATTATTTAGCTTAATACAGTACACGTATGTGGAATGTGGCTGATAATTATATTATTTAGGTAAGTACTACATCATCATTTTCAAATTAGTTTCAAACGTAAATGTAAATACGAAACCAATTCATGTGGACCTATTAATTGTAAAGTGTTTGGTAATTAATAACAACCAACCAAGCTAATATTAACTAACTAACAAACAATATACAGTCCATAGAAACATATTTGTTATACACCTCACTCAGGACACACATAACTATGTCAACTGGTTAATTAAACGATAATAAACACGGGAGATCAACATTCAGCAAATTGGATGATCAAAGGTTTTAATTTGTAGATGGATGGTAGTTCCCAGCTATGCAAGAACACAAAGGTTAAAGGTGACACTATCATGATGAGAGAACATACATAGGTTATGTGAACTGAAAACTGTGTTCATAGGTATGGATAAAGCGAAATATGGCTTGAGAGAAAGTGAAATTCACAATGATAGATGTAAAAGCCATACTGCACCGACGACTCCAAATCGTCATTTCAGTCATAAAAAGACTTCCTATGCTGGAGTGCCTCTCCCAAATATTACCACATCGTCCGGTCTTGTGCGTCTCATTTCCAGCGGATTCCCGCGGCCTATTATTATCCAGGTGAAGGCCGCGAGATTCCACCTGATCACTGGTCTAGCTTGTGGAGAGCCTTCAAACATTGCATCTTCCGGTACGCGAGAGCCACCTTTCGGCTCCATTGACGATCTGTTCTGGAAAGTGGATGATGTCTTAGAGTAAACAAAATATCTATTACTATCCAATTTATTGTGAGCAAGCATTCTCTGCTGAACAATTTTAACATATTTAACTAAAAGATAAAAATGAAAGAATTCCCAAAACAGTAGTCTAACGTATAAAAGAAAACTAAGACGAAAATCATCTGTATCTAATCCTAACTAATTCAAGAAACAATATGAAAAAAAAAATTACCAGTAATATTTATTTTTTTACTAACAGATAATGGACCACCCATAACTAAACACAATTGACCGGGTCTGTAATGTTTGATATAAGAACTTTTAATATAACAATGAATAATATAATTTCATTTGATTTAATTTTCATTTTAATAATATTAAGTAGTCATATTTTATCATAATTTATTTATTTTATTTATATTTCTTTAACGATCATAATTCTCTATTTCAGCTAGTTAATCTTTACTGAGAATTAAAAAAAAACGATAAAATCGCAGAATTATGTATTTTATTATATGTTGTAGTATAATTTATATTATTAGTTATTAGTGTAAATACGTAAACAATAGCTTTTTGAAGTCGCTGAAGGAATTTTGTCGTAATCTAAGAAGAAAAGAGTATTGATTTTATTATTTTAAATATTAAAAAAACACTTCAGACGTTTTGTGCACTGACGTAAAGAGCAAATTAATATTTGATGATAGAAATCTTCTGAAGTAAACGTTATATCATTTGAGCGTTATATGTTTTGCAAAAAATATAAAATAATAGAGCAAATAATGTTATACGATGAGTAAGAGTAGGAGAGTAAGAGAGGTATATGAGTGACACCCCAATTGACCAGTTGTCTTTACATTTTTGGGTCATCTGTCTTATATATCTGTCTGCATATACACCAGAGGCCCACTATTAACGTAGTTTATTATTCCCTAGTGTTTTTGTCCGAGAAAATGAGAAAAAATATTTTTGTCTGGAGAACAACCTATTATTTATTTATTTAGCTTTAATTACTCTCTGCACTTACAGTAATAATAATAATAATAATAATATCTTGTGACAACTCACACACGGTCATCCGATCCCAAACTAGGCAGAGCCTGTGCTATGGCAACCAGACAACTGATAAACATACTTATATATTTCTAAATACATACATATTATAGATAAATTACACCCAGACACAGAACAAATAATCATGCTCATCACACAAAGATTTGTCCTGGGTGGGAATCGAACCCACGACCTCCGGTTTGGCAGTCAGGGTCACTAACCACTCGACCAACAGTACGAACCAACACGTACAGAGAGTCTATAAATGTCTTAATTGACTGATGTATGAAGAACACGAGGCACACGCAAGGTACTCATTTACCTGTAGTAATTGAAACATAAGATACCCTTCGGGATATTTTCACATCTTAAGCATTGAGACCACAAAACGGAAAACATCTCTCAGTCAGTAAAATAGAAGGAAGTTGACTTTTGGTGCAATTTGACCGGATATTGAAACCGTGGATACCATACATGAAAACAATTTAAATAATAAAATGACAAGCGAAGTGACAACAAACAACCTAGAAATTAAACAATAAAATTGGAAGTATTGTCCTCCCACAGCCTTTGGAAATAACATATCTAACAAAAAATCATTAATGATGAAGCCATCGTAGCTATCGAAGTAACGTGTTGTAAGTTCCAACAAACTTCATGCTGCGTATATTGGAAAAGAAAACGAAAGAACGTAGACAGGCTCAGACCCTCAGACCATAAACCAAAACAAGAAACCGTGTCAATGAAGAAAAAATTAAAAAGTCTACAAATTTCACGATAACAATACCTACTAAATTACCCTTTTCAAGAAACGTTTTCATTCCAAGTCGAAAAATTTAGTATTTTCCAATATCACCCCCGTTATCGTCTCGTAAATATTTATAGCACACACACAAACGCACACTGAGAAGATTAAATCTTTCGACGTCTTCACTTCATTGGATTTTTTCATTCCTTCGTTTGAAGTGCAAAAACGTAGAAATTACGGGCGTTTTCGTATTCCATGACGTTTTTTGTTTTTAATGGAATCCGTTTGGGAGATCCAAAATTTCTTCAAAATTTGTAGTGTTGATTGAATTGTGATAAAATTGTTTCTAAATTATTGCCGCTATACAAAAAACTGATAAAATAGGGTACACTTCATTTTCTGCAGTTATTATTGATATGTAACCATCGTTATATCTGATCTAATGTCACTGTCTAGAGGCTCAGTTGGCAACATACGTAGCCAAACTATATTTTAGTTAGATTAGTTTGTATATACTAGCCTGAATACATTTGAGTTTCGGTCAATCGATACAAAAAGAAGAAGATTGACAATAATTGACATCTACATTCTACATATATATTGGCTCACAACATATTTTTTTCTGCAAATCGTCATAATAATTTTAACGAAATCTTAAAATTTTTACAAGTTTTATTTGCAGTAAATAAACCTCATGTTAGTGCTGTTTGCTTTAAGCCCATAATACCTTCATTCAAGAACGTAGGTCTTATCGTAAGGTACTTTGTAACGCGTAAGCTTGTGGTAGTCTTGTTTGTGTCAAAGCATAAAATAGGTAAAGCTCTTATAGAGCTGTAGAATCATTGCTAGTTGACTTGTGGAGCTGCAGAATAAATGTTTTGTTATATTTTAATACCAATTTATATGGACTAAATAGAAAATTAAGTAAGTATGTGTAAAATAATGGAATTTGTCTGTTAACAGAAAACAAAGCTTGTCAACAAAAGCAGAAAACGGAAAAGGCAATAGGAAAAAGATAAAGGATAAATAAAATATCTAGTATTTAAAGAATCTTCTCACATATTTCTAAACAAAATCTCAAGTAAACCATCCTACCCCTAAACTAACTGATTCAATTCTAACTTTCGCACCGGACTCATACATAGTAAATGCCTTTGAAATATTATAACTGAACCTTCGTCGCATCGTTGTCAAGGTGATATACGAGTATTTACATATTTGAATGAAGTATTCCATTATACAGGAGAAGTTAGAAAGTAGGAAACTCCGAATCAGGTCCATAAGGAATTAACCACGATAGCAGTGGCGAGTAGATCAGAGATGCGCGTACTTGAGCAAAAAACTCAATATTTTTAAATGCTTCAACTACAAGACGATTATACCTACGTAAGCGATGTGCGTCGATACTGGCGCGGGTGCACGATGGAATGTAGAGGCAGCCATAACGATGCTTAGCCATGACATGTGCATGGTTCAGAATATATTTAATTTTTTTCCGAAGGCGGCAAAATGCTAATAGCGCGCACAATCATGGGCTAAAAAAAAAGTGCGAGTCGGGCTGTGCAAGTGCAAGTGCGAGTCGGCGCGGGGAACAACTTCCCCGCGGCACGTTTATCCCCGCTCTCCCCTACTACAAAATTTATTTATTTACGTAACGCATCTGTGTTCGGGTCACAGAAGTCCATATGTGTTTCAAATTTCATCAGAAACGGTCCAGTAGATTCGGAGATAATTGGATGTGACAGACGGATAGACAGACACTCGAGTGATTCTATAAGGGTTCCGTTTCTTACGGACGTTCGGAACGCTAACAATAAATTTTCGCATAGGTACCAAACCTTTTCCAAGTACCTATCGCCGTTATTATTTTTGATATCAATACACAATGAATACAGGAAATAAGTATCCATAGATTTAACGAACCGGTGTTCGTTTCTTCCGCATGGGAAACCACGATTTCCACCATTAAATAAATAATGACTACGAACGAAACATTTACCGAAATACTTTACCGCGCATTTCCGAATATTTAACATTTATTTTAATTACATTTTATTTAAAATGTTGTAAAATATTCATTGCATCTGATGCAAAAAACAAGCATGATTCAAATTTTTCTCTTTTTTATTGCTACCTAGTGGCTGCCATTCTATCAGCCTTATTAATAAAAACATTTGAACAATATTATTAGTATCAAAAATGACGGACATCATAAATTCTATATTGTTTGTTTTTTTTTTTCTTTGTTTTGTTTTTAGCTGAGATAGGGAGGGACCATTTTGGCCTCGCACAGATAATTATTTTATTATAGTGTTTAGTTATTAATTTTATTTTACTGGTTTTTGGTCTTGTGCGAGTCCCAAATAAACATTTTTCTTTTTTTCTTTCCTACATATTATTG
>NDFZ01005455.1:327739-359185 GCA_002192655.3 Mamestra configurata
GAAAGAAAAAAAGAAAAATGTTTATTTGGGACTCGCACAAGACCAAAAACCAGTAAAATAAAATTAATAACTAAACACTATAATAAAATAATTATCTGTGCGAGGCCAAAATGGTCCCTCCCTATCTCAGCTAAAAACAAAACAAAGAAAAAAAAAAACATTCTTTTCTTTTTGATTTAAATGAAGAATCTGCTAATCAGTGCTACCACGGATAAGGTTACATTTTTTCTATAAATAAGGCTGTGTGTCTATGTCCAGTATTTGACAGTAAAGTTTTATGTCTTCCTTTACCATTGATTGTTTATAGCCACACTTGAATGGTATCTGTACCTGTACAATGACTATTGGAAAAACAGTATCGAGATTGGAGTCTCCTCTTTAACGGAGATAAATGTTGACTCCAGCGTTTTATAAAAACGGATAACAATTTTAACAATGGGTGCATATAAAAATGGGAGTTGTTATTTTTTGTGTTCGCACCCGTGAACGCCCGGAGCACTCATATGTACTGTGATTACTGCCACCTGGTGGCTAGCGTGAAATTTAAAAAGCCCTTGTGTAATAATATTTTTTGCTATCACTTATTTTAGCAAGAATTGTATTCATACAGTATTGATGGCTTTCTAAAAGATAAATGGTAAGGAAAACATACCAAAATGTTTCGTACTTATGCGAATTCCATATTTATTTATTTTTCTACTATTTATAGGCACGCGTTTGACCACTATCTCACCTGATGGTAAGCAATGATATGGTCGAAGATGGAGCACGCTTACCTAGAAGTACCTAACCTATTCACTCTTAACATAAAGACTGAAGGTTGTATTGTAGCTATCAGGAAACACAGACTCTGGCAGGACTGGCAGGGAATAACACTCCTTAGCCGTACGCACAATGAATGTGTTCCCAAAACGTTTATATGCGTGTGAGTGGGTTAATATAAAGTACCTGGATGATCCTCTGCATACTAAAGGAGACGGGGACTTCTGGGCCTAATTGTAATAAGTTGAGGTATGGCTTAAAAAAAAAGGTTATATTTTTCTATTTCAAAATGTGAAAAATCAACTCAATTTACAATCTGGAAAATGAGAAATCCAATAATTAAGTTAAGGTGTAATTGGAATATCGATTTTATTATATCGATAAACGTTACAGAGTTCATACTATTTATGAAAATGCTTTCACCAGATGATTAATCGAATTATAATAATTAAATCTATTAGAATTAAAGTATTATGAGTTTTAATTTGTTAAATAGCTTCGTAATCAAGATAAATCGATTCACGTTTGCTAATCGATTATTGTAGTTTAATCTGTGCTAAATCTGACTTGACATGAAGCGAACTAAAAAGACGTAAACAAAAATCACCTCTTTAAACCCTTTATTTTGATACCCCACACGATCACGTTGGAAGAAAAGAAAATGCCCCCCCCCCACAATCCTAAGGCGCCCAAAATCCGTTATTTTTCAATTTTAATGTAGCCAGTGACACTCGCAAGGTTAAGACGAGTATATCGACGTAAGAATCATCAAAATCGGCTTAGGCGTTTGGTATCTAAAACGCTACAGAAGAACAAACATAAACACATACAAATATACATACGTATACCGATAAACCCATTACCCTCCTTCGGCAGTCGGGTAAAAAATGACAAATAGACAATCGCCTTAGAATAATAAGACAATCGCACTTCAAAAATCGGCTGTTAAGTATAGATTGTTACGTAACCTCACTTTTCCTAAATCTCTTTTATCTCGGCTCTCAGATTGCCAAAATCTGCAAAATTTTCAGTGGTTGATTGTTAATATAGTAGCTATCAATTGACACTAATTTCATCTTTTTACATCTAGGCCCAAAATTGTATGAAAACGTATCCGTCTCCTTTTATGAAAATCATTGGAGCCGTTTCCGAGTTCCAGATTACATATATACATATTTACAAGAATTACTCGTTTAAAGATATTAGATAAATAGTGGGAAATTGTTACGACATCATGAGTACCTAATTAACGTGTCAGCAATAACGACGCCAAAATGTCCAAAATGTATGAGACCATAGACTGTCTAATGTCACGCAGTCTCATTCAAATTTTGACAATCGTTTGTCTCTGATAGAATTTCGTCATCTCGAGCTCAAAGTTACTAACTTGCAAGTAATTTAGAATCCAAAACTACTGCCACTCATTCTGATAAACTTGAAGAGAGACTTCAAAATGATAATCCAGCGAGCCACTCCCTCAATTTGCATACTGATGATGATGGATGAGCTAAATGCTCAAGTATAACGGTCAAGGTTGCGAGGCTCGATAGTGAAGAGCGACTTATCGCTTCGAAGAGAGCGCTTTATTGCTAGGGAGAGAGTGCTTTATCGCTTGAAGCGGTTTGATCTTGAATTGTGACGTAGTTTTGTGAAGTGGGGAAAAATATTTATTTGTGGATAATATTATGTAGGTGGAGAAAATGAAAAGATGTTATGGAGAATAAATTATTAGGACGAAGTGAACTGCAGTATTTCATTCCTTATATTTAACTTATTTTATTTTTTGTCATATATATGTCACCGGAAAATTGCAAACACTGTAAGATTGTAAAATATCACGTTAATTTTGAAACTTTTATTACTTATTAAGACACGAACATATTGGAAACTATTGAATTTGAATGCGATTTATTGTATACAGAACGTTTTTTTTTCATAATATATCGAGAAATTATAATCTAATAAAGATTTTTTTACAATCTAACGGAGTCTGCAATTTTTTCGATTAAATTAAAAATTAAGCGGGGCTCCCATACAAGTAACGTGTTTTTTTCGGTTTATGGTACGGAGCCCTTCAAGTGAGAGTCCGACTCGCACTTGGCCGGGTTTTACAGAAAACAGCCCTTAGAATCGCGTTTAGTAACACCTACTTACATTAATTTCCTTGCAAATCTGATTCCAATTTGTAACCACAGATGCTTCGCCAACTAGAAGCGTTGAGCACATTCATCATTCCTAATCACAGCATTACTCGAATCGGAAATGCATTACGAGTGCAGTCGTCCTGAAATCGCGCCAGCCTGCGCACGGATATTGCGACACTTCCGTTCCATTACACGCTAACCACGTTCAACCTGTCCTTCCACAAGTTCATACGTCATAACTGAACTCTTTGAAGGACGGATAGGATTAAAGATTGATTATTTTATAGATTTCACGAACCCTTCTATGTATAGAATTAATATTCTATGTGTGGAGTCACTTTATTAATGTAATATTATTATTTTACTGAAATGTAAATGATGACGTTCAAAAGTGCCGTTTAATGGCCTAATTGAAATAAACGTTTTGACTTTCGACTTTTTGACTTGTGTTGTTATGTGAAAATACACGGTTTCTATGGAAGGCCACAGGAGCAAAATTGCGGGTAATAAATCTCATGACTTTAAAAACTCATGACTTTATAAAGTCAGTCGATTGGATTACCTCAGCAGTCAATCCTCACCTCATATTATAAATGCAAAAGCGAATCTGTTTGTTTGTTACGCTATCACGCTTATATCGCTGAGACGATTTTGTGTTTGCGTACATACAATATATATAAATGGGACCCTGGAGACGGTTATGGGCTACTTTAACACGACCGAAACGACGGGTACAACCAATTCGTATATAATTAGCTTTTGCTCGCCACTTCAGACGCACATATCCCGTTTTTCCCCTTCCTCATGAATATCATAAAAACAAAAATAATTGTCTAAATCCCACTGGTAGTTCCTAGTTCCAAAGATTAGCGCGTTCAAACAAACTCTTCTGCTTATATTATACATTATATTAGTATTGAATCATACAGGAAATAGGATTGCAACTTTGTTGGACTCTTTTTTAGGGTTCCGTACCGAAAAGGTAACTAACAGAACCCTTTTACTAAGCCTCCGCTGTCCGTCCGTCCGCCCGTCTTTCGTCTGTCAGCGGGCTGTATGTCAAGAACCGTAATAGGTATACAGTTGAAATGTGTATGAAAATTTCAGTATGTATTTCTATTGCCGCTATAACAACAAAAAATACTTATTTATTTATTTAAATGCCTTAAAACTCTGATTACAGGTCTTAACTTAATGCAATAGCCAAGTCACACACACAAAATTAAAATACGTAATACAACTGAAGTGGTTTGTAACAAAATGTAAATAGTACTTTTGCGAATTCACTCCAGTGACATGTAAATATATCAATTTCGACCTGAATATAATTGATGGTGCGAATTGCTCGAGTCAGAGGGGTTTTGGCCAGCAAGTTGGTCCTAGCTAATAGTGCGACCAGCAGTGGCGGGAGCTTACCGCTGCAGCACATATTGTACGGAATCCTTCGTGTGAGAGTCCGACTCGCACTTGGTCGGTTTTTTCGTAATGAACACATCAGAACAGTCGGAATCGATTTTTAAAAAGGAACGGTTATTTACGAAAAGGTTACGTAAAACGTTAAACTATGAACACATAGATGTAAAAGAATTAAAGAAGAAAATCACACGAACCGTAACCGAATGATTGATCACACAATCCGAAAACGAGAACAAGTCAAACCGTGGTACTTAATACGGGAACAAATGAGGCAAAACAGTTTAGCAATTAATTTCCCGTGTTATCCCGAAACATCATTGGTGCATCGAAAATTCGATTAACCAAATGTATTCAGCCGTTCGATGTTTCAGCGTGTGAAAAGACAGAAGTGGTTGGCACTCTAATTGGACATTATGTCTGAGTACTGAAGCCCGAAATGAATGGAATTTCGGGAATTGTAGGGAACAGTTGCTGTTTGTTGAATTTTATGATTAAAAAGGTTTTTTATGACTGTTGGATGTACGTGGTCATAATGTTTATTGTGAAATCATGTAATGACTCTTTTTGACGTGAAAAGTTTTTTATTTCGGTCAGTGGGCACTTACAAAAACCATAAGTAACGAAATATACTGTGCTATTATATTTTTGTTTTTTTTTGGTATAATTTATGTCATGCTTTTTTTTTATTTAATATGTGTTTGCTCTTGACTCTAGTCTAGGTCATAGATGACAGAGACAAAGTCGACGATGGGAGAAGCATACCCAGAAGAAGCCTGGTTGTATGCTTGGCGCAAATCAACTCTTTTTCTTTCTTTCTTTCTATGGCGAGATCGCTTATTAATTTTGAATTAAAGCACCCGTGCTCATTATTCTATTGCCATAATGAAGAAGATAGAAGTTTGGCGTCGACATATGCAACAACATAATATGTTAATTAGTGGCTTAGCCTTTTCATTGAACGATCTCGTTAAGCAGCGGCCTAAATGACATCTAGCCAACGCATCTAATACAAAATTGTGTGACGAATGGGATTACGGGAGCTCCCGTTATTCCATCTGAACCCACCTGAATAATCATCAATAATCAAACTCGGGGTGACCTAAGTTCCGGTACTTGGCTAGGCAAGTCATTAAACGAAATTGAACGAAATTATTTTCCCAGCTGTTTAATTACATGCCGGGATGTCACTTAGACTGCTGATTGAACGGTGGCGTTCAATAAAATGGCTAGACCGCTAATTAAACGGTTAAAAAAGCTAGTTGACTGCGATACATATACTTCTGGACACATCTATTGGCCCACCTTGTATTTTCAGTTTCGTTTGGTCCTAGCTAAAATTTTATATTAGGTCGAGCAAAAAGTTTTTATGCAGTTTTGAACCTGGCACATTCACAATTTCATTCAATAGTCTTTTTTTGAATTTCGAACACAGAATTTAAAGAAACAAAAGACAATTTGGAGCCTGTTTGTTGATATCAAACAATCGAATACTAAGAAAACTTGGTTTTATTGGTTTACTTGGATTTAATTCTTGAAAAAGTGATTGATATCTTTGGTTTTGCAACAAACATTACTTATTCTTAACATTAAGGTGAGGTTCTATCAATAATCTATGGATACTTCACCTGAAGTCGCCGCCCAAGCTGTGGCACTTATTCAGGCCGGACACAGCCAAAGAAACGTGAGTGCTCAACTTAATTTAAGTCGATCTGCGGTCCGAAATGTTTATCGGAGGTACCTAGAGACTGGCGGCTTTGTTCGTCGCCAAGGAAGGCCACGATCTCGGGTCACAACTGAAAGGCAGGATCGATTCATCGTGACGACCAGCTTGAGAAATCGTCACCTTACCTCCATTGAGATACAAAACCAACTTCGCGACTTCCACGGAGTATCTGTGAGCGCTCGAACTGTTCGGAGAAGGTTAAAAGAACGCGATATGGTACCACACAAGCCAGCTAATGGGCCCAAACTAACGCGAGCCCACCGAACAGCGCGCCTTCATTTCGCACGCAGTCATTTAAATTGGACACAGCAAGATTGGAGCCGTGTACTCTTTTCTGATGAGTCTAAAATTGTGTTACATGGCAATGATGGAAGGAAGAAGGTCTACCGACGTAAGGGAGAGCGTTTCGCACAATGCTGCTTTGAAGAGAGGGTTGCTTATGGCGGTGGCTCATGGACTGTCTGGGGCGGTATATCCGCGAGCGGCAAAACTCAACTTGAGGTTGTTACAGGACCACGGCTGCCAACATTAAATGCTGAAAGGTACATTCGTGAGTGCTTAGAACCTCACGTGATACCATACGCGGACTATGTGGGCCCAAATTTCCTTTTTATGCATGATAATGCAAGAGCCCATGCGGCCGGCATCGTCAGGGAATATCTTCGGGATGTGAACATCACAGTTATGGACTGGCCAGCCAGAAGCCCAGACATGAACCCCATTGAGCACATGTGGGACGAGCTAAAAAGACGTGTTAGGGCTCGTCAGCCAGTTGCCCAGACGATGCAGGAGTTGAAAACTGCCATAGAAGAGGAATGGGAGATGATCCCTCAAAATTGCATAGAGCGGTTGATAAACTCTATGCCTAATCGTATGAGAGCTGTGGTAGATGCCCATGGAGGCAACACGCGTTATTAAATTAAACCTTTATTTGATAAAACATGTTTTTTATTCAAAAATCAATTGCCTTTAACAAGGCGCATATCCGACTTGTTAGGCGTAGCTCCATGTCGTATGGTATTCTGAATTCAAATTTAAAACAATACGATCGAAAAAGATGGTAAAATGTATCAGGTTTAAAACTGCATCAACAGTTTTTGTTCAATCTAGCAATCATATTTCGGTAGGGGCCATCGAAACCTAAACTCTAAGGTGGGCCAATAGATGTGTCCAGAAGTGTATATCGCTGGCGTAAGTGGAGTTCTAATCACGCTAAACACTGCACATTCGGAACTTAACATATTATACCTTCGAGCGTTTGATTATATACTTACTTATTATTTAGCGGTAAATTGATCGATACAAGCGGGAGTGGTCGCGTATGACAGAGCAAGTGTATTGCATTATAGTGTGTTACATAAAACTCATACCTGTGACGATTAGAGGTTGAAGAGTTTAGAAAAAAGAGCAGTGTTTCTTCCCGTTTCGTTTTGCTTCCCGTTCAGCGTCCCCGATACAGCCTAACCGATTCTTTTAATAACTACCTAAAGGCCTTTTCCCATCTTTATCTGGATTTGGTTCCAATCAAACCGGATTGAGGTATCTAAAGGGAATAATCCTCTCTATTCTATGGGTTGCGTTTTAGCTTATATATACAGTATACTTCGAACTACTTAGTAAACTTGGACATCTTCATCACCACCACCAACTTGTACCGTTCTTGTGTAAATAATACTCTAAGATACTAAATTACTTAAAGTTACGTAAGCCAATAAATACAAAGTTTAAGATAGATATTCTTGGCTTGGTATTTCTTGAGCTCCAGCGTAAAATACTGCAATCGTGAAATATAAACTTTCACATATTTCTTCAATCTTGTTCATTTCTTCAGTTCTTATTTAGTAAAACGACAACTGAAAATCAAATCAAGCCTTTTCCATACTATGTTGGCTTGCAGTCCGAATGCAGCTCAGCTGGTCGATTCTGTAAACATGTCGAAGTGAAGGCTTGGGTGAAGAGATCACGAGGTGAGCTGTCAATCCATATAATCAAGATGTCACGTTATCACGAAGTGAGCTGTCATTCCATTTTGAATATATGGATTGACAGCTCACCTCGTGATCACTTCACCCAAGCCTTCACCTCGTGATCTGCCGTTCGATTCTGTAAACATGTCGAAGTGAAGGCTTGGGTAAAGTGATCACGAGGTGAGCTGTCAATCCGTATAATCAAAATGGAACGACAGCTCACCTCGTGATCTGCCGGTCGATTCTGTAAAGATGTTGCAGTGAAGGCTGGCGTGAACGGATCACGGACAACAAGATAACCCTTGGCAAGAATAGTGTCAGATTTTCTGACTTCTGACGACCGTAACGTCAAAGATCTACAAATGACAGCCGGGACCAACGGTTTAACGTACTTTTCGAGGCACGGAAGGGTTCAAGTATGCAAGGGATGGGACGTTGGTCCAGTCTCAGCATGTTTTGTTTGTTAACCTTGAAAAAAAAACGACATAACTGAACATGCTTTCCCGTAGGTATATGCACATTGCACATTCTGCCATGGTTAATGCTTGAACATGACTCGATGGCAGAATTTTCATTTGAAAGCCGCAGTCAATATAGTCGGGAGGATATTGCGTGGAAAGCGAAAACAGCGAGAACGCAAACGAAGCACTATCGTTCACAGTTTCATCTCTTTTTGAGTAAACAGCCGTAATGGCAGATATCGTTTCAATGTTAAACGTTTTTTTTTTCATTATTTACGTATGTCATGTCTAGAATGCATAGAAGAAAGCCTTTTTTTAAGGATGTGAAATCATCAAATGACTTCTTCCGCTCTGGGTGGAGTGGAAGGGCGTGTCAGACTCTTACTGACTTAAACCCATCCGTGTTCTTTCTAAAGCCCTTTGCGCTCCAGAGCCGCGGTGACTCTTTCGAACAAATTCCGCAACCCTGGCAGGCTTTGGCCCTAGCGGGCCCCGATTTCTATGCTGACATCTCTTTGAGGCGCGCGTGAAACACAACGCGCCATCGATCCGGGCCTGGTGGTGATCGGATAGCGAGCCACCCAACGCTCGCCGTCCGCAGGCTCGCACCTACGGTGGCCGGGGATCGCCCTACGACTTCCCTCGCGCGGCCCGCCTCCTCCTTCACTAGCATTACTGCTTCGCAGAAGGAGGTGACCGCTTCTCAAAAAGAAAGCCTACGCTGGAAGAAAATCAATAAATTTTTAAACTAAAACTGACACAAAATAAATAGGATTTATCTTTTTAGGGTTCTGTAGTCAACAAGGAACCCTTATAGTTTCGCCATGTCCGCCTCTGTGTCTGTCTGTCCGTCCGCGGTTTAGCTCAGAGACGCTTAGCGCTAGAAAATTGAATTGATATGGGTATACATATTAATCAAGCCGACAAAGTGGTAAAATAAAATCTTGGAATATATTTTTTTTTATCGTCTACCCCATGGTGGTGTCGTTGGATAGGTAGGTTAAAATATTGAGGGTTTGCTAAAACCATTTTTCCATCTAAGGATCCATTTGCGAAATATTAAGCTTTAAAATGTTAATTTTTTTAGTTAAGTGTCCCCCTCTGCCAGTTAAACGGTAGTTTTTGGAGACGTGAAAAAATTCATGGTATATATGAAAAAAATCATGGTAGTAGCGTAGTAGCATGGTAGTATGAAAACTATCACAGCTAAGTGGGCTTTATAAGTTAACGAGTAATAGTCGACCAACTTAAAAATGGAACTGGGCAAGAAAAAAATTCCGAATAATTCCATAGAAAGACTTAAAACAAAGCGCATTTGTGCCTCTGTAATCTAATAATAGTTAAGTACTTTTTGCTATTTTTCTGGCATGGTTTATAAGACGGGTAACTACGGAACCCTACACTATGCGTAGTCCGACACGCACTTGGTAGGTTTTTTTTTAAAGGAGTGGAGTTCCCTACCGAAGCCTGTGTTTCCTGAGAGCTTTTGACTTTAAGACCCACGTATGGTCTTGAAGTCAAAAGTGAATAGGTTACTTCGAAGCATGCGTGATCTATCGTCGACCACATCATCGTTTACCATCTGGTGAGATAGTGGTCAAACGCCTATCAATAATAAAAAGTAGACCCTTTTCTGAAACACAATAAAGTGCCAGCCAATCTCCAAAGTTTCACAGAAATTGTACCTAGTATCCACAAATTTTAATAGAGACTTTCAATCCAGAAGTTTCGGAACCCGTTTCAATCTAGCAACAAACAATTTCATGGAACTCCTTTCTCCCTTTCATGCTTTTGAAACAGTTTCAGGTCGTGATTTCAAATTTCGCTTTGTAGTTTAGAAATTTTAATAAGTCAAAGTATCGAAGATCAATATGGCAACGTAGGAGAGGACTACAGATGGCTCATTAAAGGGGATTGTATAAACCGGCTTGTAGAGATGTATGTTTTCAATGTCTGTTAAAGGGTCCAGTCATTTCATTGAATCTTTTTGCCAGTGTCCTCTGTATTGATTTCATGAAATTTTAATCATTTAGTTCATCTTAGGATATTTTTTTTCAATTAACTACGTCTCCGAGTTTTACGTATGAATTTGAATGATTATAAGGGCAGAAAAAAACTAAAGAAACGATGGATGAATTGTGAGAGAGATTTAAAAGAGGTGACAATTGAAATAGCGGCTATAACCAACTCGAAACTAATTAATTAATCAAAAGGTTTAAAAAAAGATAATACTCATCAAAGTTATTATTAAATGATTAATACGGTTGCCGAATCAACAGAAGACATAAATAGTTGACATTTCTCTTTCATATTTTATAGTAACATTATTATTTCACAATAACAAGGTCTAACATAAATTATATTCGTATGATAAAACCACCGAGAAAGTTTGAAACGGCACTTATCCCAAGAGATTTGTGTAGCAATAAAATAATAGGTAACATTTGTAAGACCAAACTTTCATCATTACAATTTGTTATATTTACATTTTATTGCTTTCTTTTACGATAGAATGTAAAAATGTAGTAAAATGGTAATGTTACTCAGTAACTTTGAACTTAGTATTTATTTCTTATAAGTAACAGGAGTTTCTTTACATCCATTGTAAGAGTACCTTTTTTTTTTCGGGGGGAACCTTCAAAAGGCGCCTGGACTTTTGGGGTAAAGACCAGGGAGTGTGGGATTTTTACCTCACTAAAATCACCCCGGTGATCACCATCCGCACATCCGCACATAGAAGGGGCTCCGTTACCTCTTAAAAGACCACTCCGGAACCCCCTCTGTGCAACGCCTGTTAGGGCACATCCCTGGGGAGACTTTAAAGGGGTCTCCCCGTAGCCTCGCTGTACACGGCAGCACGTGACCACTGTGCCACCTCCTTTCCTAGGATCACTAGGTTAGCGGACAGAGTCCCCACTCTGAGCGCCCGCGACCCTGGAGACCCACCTGCCGTTAATGATGCAGGCAGGGTTTCGGCGTTTAGGCGTCGAGGCGGTTGCCTCACCGACGCCTCCTTCTCAGAGCGGGATCAGCCCTATCACGATCCCGCTCGGCGGCCTCCTTCTGGACCATCACGGCTTCACAGAAAGCGGCCATTTCCCTCCAGTTTTCCTTATCTGCCAGTATAGCCCTCACTACCGCTGGCAGAGTCAGGTCTTGTCCAATTTTAGCGACCAGGATTCGCCGCTCAGAGGCCCACGCAGGGCACTTCTCGAGCGTGTGCTGCGCAGAATCCAGGTCGCTTCCGCAATGGTGGCAATTTGCCGTGGCCTCTCGCCCAATCCTATTCAGGTACTCACCGAAGCAACCATGTCCGGTCAGCACCTGAGTGACTCTGTAGGAGATGCGCTCCCCTCTTTTCAGCCAGGCTTCGAAGTGCGGCAGGACGGCTTCGACAACACGCTTGCGCAAAAATTGCGGTTGCTGTAGCCGCTCGCGCCACCGCTCGAGCGNACCATTTCCGGTCAGCACCTGAGTGACTCTGTAGGAGATGCGCTCCCCTCTTTTCAGCCAGGCTTCGAAGTGTGGCAGGACGGCTTCGACAACACGCTTGCGCAAAAATTGCAGTTGCTGTAGCCACTCGCGCCACCGCTCGAGCGCGTGTCGCCGTTCCTGCCGCCTTAGCCTTACTAAAGCAATTCCTGGCTAGCTATTGCCACTTTGGCGTATGGTGCGAATCCGGTTATAAACCCTCACGACCATATCCGCCAGGATGTCTAACGGTGGAAAGCGTGCCAGGAGTGTTGCCGCCTCAAAGGATACCGTTCGGTATCCACGTGCGATGCGAATCGCCATTTTACGCTGCAGGCTGTTAATTTTAGTTCTATAGCGTCGGACGCCTGACAGTCTATTTGACCAAACAGGCGCACCATAAAGGACCATTGATCGCACAACGCCATTGCAAGAACCTACCTTCTTACTTAACGTTAACTATGGAGTTCAATTAAATGTTTTCTAACTGGTTAAAACAATGGCGCTTTTTTTTCATAGCGTAATGAACTTATTATTTTCAGCCCAGGGTTGGATAACTACATATAATAATATAACATTTATGCGAATTGTTTTCGTTTCATTCATTGAAATGAGTAGAATATCAGGTTAACCCTCAAAGTATCATTAGGCGTTTGCACAACACAAGCGTCTCTGACATAGGAAAAAGGACCATAAAATAATATATTTGAAAATATACTCCCTATGGATAAACTTACTGTTTTGGGATTAATTCACGACAATAGAGAAATCCTATTTTGAAAGTTCGATTTCTGCTGATCAAATCGAAAATACCAATTCAAATACCAAGGATAGATGCTTTGCAAAGATTCCTGCGCACCTTTAAATAAAAAAGCGTATCATCATCATCATATCAGCCGAAAGACGTCCACTGCTGGACATAGGCCTCCCAAGTGTCGTCACAACAACCGGTCCTGTGCGGCTCGAAAAGGTTTATGGATAACAGAAATGTCATTGCATTTGTTTGAATCAGTAGAATACCACGTTTTTCCTCAAGGTGCTACTAGACATTATCCCTACACAAGAGTTCGATACATAGGAAAAAGGAGCATTAAAGGTTGATTCCCACTTATCAGGGACGTGGCCGGGCAGTGTCAGTGCCGTGCTCTGTCAAAATATTCTTACATAAATTTTATATAAACTCAGTTCGGCAGGCGACGGAGCTTCCGTGCCCGGGCCGACGCACGGACGTGCGGATATGTCACCAGGGCTCTCCGAGCTTTTGTCAAGTATGGCTACGCCGAAGTTTGCAGCATGGACGAGATAACAACTGTCACAGACAACTGGTATTAGTCAATAAACGATTTGAATGAAAGTCCGCCTTTTATTTCAACATTGTCGACATAGGAACATGGAAAAATAATTAAGCTTAATTCTTGGTTTTAAAACAATTGTGACGTTCCCAAAAGATTATTTCGTATGTAACGTATTTTGAGTTGGCAACATGGCTATAAAAAGACAGGATGCACTAACTATTTCCATGCATCAGTTTCAGGTCTGGCTGGTTGTTTTTCGCCATGTCAAGTTGACGGTTTGAAGATTTTTCTGTTGAGCCGAAATTGCGTTTAAAAGTTGATATTTAATACAAAATGAAACCTAGAAGAACTGCATTTGACGCATTTGCTTTCTGCATTTGCAACACCATAAATGACGGCACATTAGCTGATTATCAGCTAATGTGCCATCATTTATGGTAATTCATTCCAACACGTTATATAAAATTGCAAGAATTGACTTCTGAGACGGGACGTATCGATCAAAATTTCGTCTGTACCTACTAAAAGTTCCATCTGTATTGGAGATAAAATAGAGTTTCCTACAAAAATGTATATCATAAGATGTTCTTTTTAAATTACGTATAAGTAGCAATGTGTATAAAAAATATGATCTGCGTTTCTACGTAGCTTAGTCACTATTTGACAAGCCACATTTAACCCTTCGACTGCACAAGTTCAGTAATACCATGGCTTCACTTCGACTACGCCACATTTACTTCATGAGACACGACGAATTCCTCAAATACATAATTAGATGTAGTAATTTATTATGTCTTTTCAGATGGGCAAGATAGCTTTGTAAAAAACTACAAACTGGATTGGATTGGCATGAAAAAGATTTTAAAAAGACAATAATTTTCTGGGATATGTTTTTCAACAGTTACTAATCAGTAACCTTTATATTTTGTGATGACTACCTATATTTAAAGTCTTAAAGTTTGTTTACTACTACAACTTTGTACCTATTTTAAAATTAATTACTTTGAAGGTATATAAAGACAATAATAAAATGATATTTCAACAAATTTATAAGATGTATTTTACGAGTTGATTTTTTATTTCTCCTCTAATTAAACTAGATGAGGTCGGTGATTCCTATTCTCTGAAGTGGTCGTCACGATAGAGAATAGGAATTAGAGAATGGAAAAAGTACAAGAGCAACAAAAAGTGGCTCGTAAACGTGGTATGGGTACCCTCTTAGGCTCCGCGTAAACGGGCCGCCGACCACTGCCATGGTCGAGGGTGGTCGATAGCCGCCACGAGTAGTTTTCAACTATCTCCTGCTGTACAGTCTCACTATAGATTCCAAGACGGAACGACGTCGACGACAACGCCTACATTGGGTACACCCAGTTTTCGACGTTTTTAAGTTGCGAGTGGCCGGCGCCAGTGACATGTGCGGACACTGAGTCACGAGTGGCCGCTACCGGTGGCGTGGTGGCGGCGATTCCATATAAAACATGTTAAAATATTGTAAACAGCTTCTCGCTAGCTATCGGTGGCTGTGGTCGGTTGCCCGTTTGCGCGGAGCCTTACCGACAACTTTTGCATGGACAGAACGATAGGAGATACATTTAGGGCTGTCAGTATACATTGTATGATGTATAATGTTTTTCTAATCTCTATTACACTACATCACACTAAAGCGATACCCACAAAAATAAAATGGTGAGAGAGTGACATTTTCACAGTCCAACCACGGCCCGGTCACTGCCCGGTAACGTCCCTGACGTATGTGAACAGCAACCTCCTGACAGTACACGGATGCACAGTCCCTGCACGGTCACGGCCCTGACACTGCCCGGCCACGTCCCTGCCATGTGTGAATCAACCTTAAGGCAGAATATTTGAAAATTTATACCATACATATAAATTATTGCAGATGGGAAATCATCAAATGCCTCCTCCCGCTCTGCGTGAGGGAGCGTTAGATTCTTACTGACTAAAACCCACCCGTGTCCTTTTCAATGCCCTTTACGTTCCAGGGCCACGGTAACCCTGGCAGAGCCGTCACACCCTAAATTTTCCATTTCCTGAACAGATAATTATGCCCATTCCGCACGTTATAAACTATCTAAAACATACATTTAAAAGCATCTATCATCTCAAAGCGGAGGTTATTACCGTCTTCATCGCTCGATTGACTTCGCAACTAATCCGAGATTCGAACTAAAACTAAATTGATCAACTCAAATGCAGTCTGCTTCAGGAAGAGATATCAAACGTTCAGCCTAGCTATCGAAATGACGTGCTCCGGATATTACAAGTCAGAGCTAAAGGTGGGGGCAATTTAAGTAGACTCGTGAGAGAACATTTTTATAGTTTTTGCTTTGATTATGAGAAAATGGGAAAGGAAATGACGAGTGGCATGGTTTTGCAACGTCGCTTATTGGCTGTCGTGTAAAAGGAGGTACACATATTACAAAAGGAGAAATAGCCAAACGAATATTCTGTTATGAAGGCTGTCGAATAGCGACACAAAAATCAACATTAACGACTATACGAAGTATTGTGAAAGAAATGCTTAATCCATTGCTTCAAAAAGCTTATTTAAAAAAATATATAAGCAAATGATAATGTAAGCGGATTCAAAATTCATATTCTAAATAGAAAATTAGAGTTGTTGCCATTGATTTTGAACTAATTAATAAATCATCATTTATTTATTTAAACTTTATATACAACACACTTCATAGAAATAGATTTTATTATTACTTTTCTTTTATGTTATATTTTTTTCTTTTTTTTTCTTCCGACAAATTGTTTTAACATTAAAACTAAATTTTGCTAAGCATTGTTTGTCTATCTTGCCTGTAGAGGGGAGTCCCTGGTGTCCTGAAATACAAGTCACGGCTTAGTTTAAGCACCAGTCTCTCACAAATGAACATTGTTGTAGTCATTATTGTAATTGTTTCCTTAAATATTAGTTTATAAAGTGTTATTTGTGGAAGAAAATAAACATTTTTATTTATTTTAATTTGGTACATAATCATCTGTAAGAATAAGATGGGTATTCCTACCTTGTCTCCTATGATGGTCCTTTACTGGGGTTGGTTGCGTGACGGAATGAACATCGTCAATAGAATAGTCATTTTTGTTTTTAGCCAATTGTGTCCCACTGCAGGGCAAAGGCCTCCCTTTCTTCCTTCCATTCCTCCCGGCTTCGGGCCAGTCTGGACCAATCTGGCCGATAGGCGTCAAGCTCGTCCCGCCATCTTCGCCTAAAGCAACCACAATGTGGGTCCCAGAAAATGCCCGACGACATCGCGGGAGAATAGTCATGAACTTGTTTAATTCCAAATTCCAAATTCCCAAAACACACTCACTCACTGAAATAATCACTGTAAATACTTTGTTAACAAAGTTAACACGCACGTTTAATATGTAGTGAGTATGTATCGCACACATCTGTAAATAACTTAATAGAATTAACTTGAAATGGAATTTCCGCAGATTTAATGTTTAAGTCAACAATTCGAGGATTTTTGGCACCCACAATCAAGTATTGGCAGCTAATTTATTTGGCAACACCTACAGATTTTACTTAGAAGTTTACTTCAATTGGATTATCTTTGAATGAACTGGATTTACGAGTAACAGGAGTTTAGAAGGCTTTCTGTCCCTTTCTAATCGTTTGAAGTTTGTGTTTTCACAGGCGAGATTTACTGAGTATTTAACATGGATTTTGAACTCAGTTGAGGACAGGTAACTGCTTAATTAGGTATTTATTAACTTTGTTAGTGAAAATCTATACTTTATAATATAATAAAGCTGAGGAGTTTGTTTGTTTGTTTGAACGCGCTAATCTCTGGAGCTTCTTGTCGAATTTGGAAAATTCTTTTTGTATATGACATTAATGAGGAATGCTGTAGGTTAAACGGGAACGGGAAATTCCAACGGGAACGGGAAAAAATGGAATATGCGCGTACGAAGTCGCGGGCAAAAGCTAGTATGTATGTATTATAAGTCGTTTAGCATGAATTAAAAGGTCTTTATCTCGATACAACTGGTGTGATTAACTAAGAAGTATGTAATGAAAATGAATTGGGTGGTCCTAGTCGCCGAAACAAAAATATCAAAGGAAATGGATTACCGAGCCTATACCTACGACATGTAATAAATGCCCTCATGACATGTATAACTCCGTCTCTCTCTCACATCGTAACTTATTATTTATTTATTACTTCAATGTACAAAAGATTCAAAGATTCAAATTATTTATTTGTGAACAATTGGTATGGTTAAAGATGTTTAACAAAGTATATATAAGTCCCAACAATGTCCCGCCAAAAGGCACATAAAGTACATAAAGTAGACTTAATGCCATAAGGCATTAATTATGACCATATTGGTACATCATCAAACTAAACAAATAAAGCTCATGCACATGACAGAAAAAGTTACAAAAGCCAATCCTGCAGCCATCTTAAAGCCTGAAGATGCAAATCATTAAAACACACCTTACGACTCAACTTGCCAAACAACAGAATAAAATATATTCGTAGCCCACTGCAAGATCAGCTAGCAATTTGGACTAAAGCCCGATTTCTATACAATCTATCTTTCGTGACATCGTTAGTTGATCTGAATTCCAATTGATCTGAAATGCAGACAAATAGTCTGAAACATCGTTTGCGACTTGCATAAGCTGATTGATTAATGTTTTAAAAGCTTCACTAGACAACCTGGTTCCAGTTAGGGGTGCTGGCTGTTATTTGATGTAACACAATGAATGATACAGTAAAAACAAAAAAAAAACATAAATACACGTTGATCATTGATCATTGATCATTGTAATGTTAAAATTATATTTGAATCTTATTTTTATTTATTGTACACCTGCCACAGATAGTCTTTATAACCCAAAGGTTGACTGGTAGAGAATGCCTTTAAGTCCGCTCATGTACCACTATTGTACATAAAGTTTAAATAAATAAATTATTGTTGTCAAACGTAGTTTTATTAGGTTATGGGCCCAGCACGCTTTTTTTTAAGGATGGAACATCATCCAATGAATTCTTCTTCTTGAAGGGCGTGTCAGACTCTTACTGACTAAAACCCATCCGTGTTCCTTCTAAAGCCCTTTGCGTTCCAGGGCCGCGGTGTGTGTGACTCTTTCGAACAAATTCCGCAACCCTGGCAGGGCCCAGCACGCTTGCAATATCATTTTGGTAAATGATTGTTGCACATCGTTAGAGATAAAAGTTTAGAGCAAATGGATTTGAGTACGTCGATCAAGGTCTTATTTTAGATTTACAGCTTTAAAAAAATAAAAAATGGGTACTTACTTGAATTAAAGTCTGCCTCTGGTTTTACTTTTAATAAATATAATCAATAGGAGTTCAATTATATTAATGAACGGTCGACGGTCTGATCGCCAAAAGCAATCTTTTTCTGACAACCGGATCAAACATCTGAACCGTTCCTAAAAAGACAAAAATAAAATCAATCAGGTCCCCTTTTACGACCTTAAAATATGTCTGGTTTTTATTTGGTAGAAACGAAGCAAAAAGATTCTATTTTCAGCCATAAATAAGAACAGACGAGCTACAATGTTTACCCACGATCGTAAAATCCACAGAATTGCCTGCTACAATAGTTTTAATACCAAAGTGGTGGTAAATAAACTTTGGGGTGTACTTATTTTAGAATGGAGACCACGTCTTACCAATAATGTTACCCCTTTTTGCTCTACAAGCGAGGATGTTTTCATTGTTAGTGTAAGGGGTGTTCAAACGGCTTTAAAATAGTGAATTGCACTTGTGTAGGTGTAAAATAAATGTATGTGCATTCACAATGTTGCTAGACTACGGAATAACATTTTAATTGAACCTTTGTGGGTTGCGTTTTCTCCTTAATTCTCTAAAGAGTATAAAACAAGGTCGATGCCTGCCTCTATCTGTGTCTCTGTTTACTCTTTCTGAAGTACTCCAACGAATGTTGATATGTTTTCACTAATAAAAAGAGCGATACACGGAAGCACGGAAAGAAACAAGGATGGTTTGTGTATAAATAAATTGCAACCGTGCGAAGCCAGGGTGGGTCACTAGTATATTTTAGACATAGTTGATTCTTTTAATCTCATCCAGGCTCAAATGGGAACTATTACCTCAAAAATGACTGTCGTCCAATACCATTCTGTAATTTGCATAGTACAGATTTAAAATTATTCAAATCTCATTCAGCCATTCGATCAATTTTTTTTGACCGAATATGTCGAAAATTAAATAAACAAAAGACTATCGCTTACAAATCAGCAATGCGACCAATACTTCCTAAAAAATAAAATTACTGACATATTTTTGTGGTTTTGCGAAAACTTATGGATATCTCTTCAACAAACTGGTTTACCTACTTATTTAATTATAATACTAAACATGATATTGCCTAATATTTACATCAACCACTACCAGTAAACCATTTCAGTTTCGAAGGAAAATAAAAACTACTCCACTAAATCTTGGGGTGGGTATTTAGTTCCGAGAATCGAAAATTGGTAGGTACCTAATCCTTTGGGCAAGTCAGCAGTCAGGATCCGGAAGCCATACTACCAATAAGCGCATTTGAATCAAACTTTGAAAACAACATTCGAGGTAAAGCATAGAAATAGTTTCACGGAAAATGTAGAAGTTCCGTCAAGTATATAAATTATATTTGATGTTGAGAGTATGGTTCGAGAAATGAAAACTGCTTCTGAGACTTTTAATATAAAATATTGAAGTTGTTTATTAAAGAAATAGTCTCTTTGCGTCAAAGTTCAGTGAAAAGGAGTAAATAAGATCTACGACTAAGTGTGAGTTTTCTAATTTAACTTGTTCCATACACTTTTAGTGTTCTCGATACGAACCTCTATACGGGAAAACGGAACCCTTATAGGATGGCTCGGTTGTATGTCTGTCCGTCTGTAACAGCCAATCTTCTCCGTATCTACTGAACCGATTCAATTGAAATTTGGTACACATATAACCTTCTGTGCCCGAAACATGAATGTGTTATTAAAATAAATAAATTTATAAAATGGGGGCACTTTTTGAAGGGAAAATAAGAAAATTTAAAATTAAAGTATTTCCAAATAACACTGTGATATATTAAAAAATATTACATTTTAAAAAATGTACGTGATTAACTTAAACTACTTAACTATTCATATATACTAAACCTGATTATATACATATGATTATAAAAAAAACAAAATACACTTAGGCGTCGAAGTAAGTATTTTTAATTATACCATTTCGAAGTTATTTAAGAAAATAGACAAAAAATTACCATTTCCCCCTTATCTCCAAAATTATAAAGCCTGAAATTTTGAAAAAAATACAGATAAAAGATCTTAACGTATAGATTACAGAAAAACCTATAAAAAGGCTATGATTTTAAAGTAAACATTAAGAAAATATTATTCGTTTGGAACCCTTTGCACGCGAGTCTGACTCGCGCACCGAGGGTTCCGATCGAGTCTTGATTTTTTCCAGGTATACATTACCTACGGAAGTTGATAAACTATGAAAGCAAAACATAGCAGGTAAAATCGAAGGACAAACTTAACTTTGTTGGTGAAAAATTGTTCTCCTATACATCAATGTACGTCACGGTCAATTCTTCAACCGAAAATATAAGTTTGTAATCGTAAAATATGTTTTTTTATATGATAAAATTATAAATTCTCAATTTGTAGACTTATTCCTGTACTTGTACTCTAAGATATCTCTATATCTATCTTCTTGCCAAATTTCATGAATCTAGGTCATTGGTAAAGTACCTTTTAAATTTTGATTCCCTTCAGAGTGTCGAAATATACGTTTTTTGCGGCATAAACGGCCGTATCTTTTTTTAACTCAGAAGTTTGTTTTTTTTACAGCTTCCAAGGGACTATCCACTTGAGTATATGGTTTTAATTTCTACTCGATACCTCCACGCGTTCCTGAGATAAAGGGTCTAGACAGACGGACGGACGGACGGACGAACGGACAACAAAGTGATCCTATAAGGGTTCCGTTTTTTCCTTTCGAGGTACGGAATAAGATTGATTAAGAGGCCCACTTGCTCAAACTAAAGGGAGTTTGAGCAAGTGGGCCTCTTAATCAAACAAATGTTGAATTTTTCGGATCGTGATGAAAAATCTGATTGTGTTTAATATCCACCTTTTTTTAGTCAATAAACATAGCTACACAACATTTTGATTATATTTCCCTAGTCGCGCTAAAATAAAGGTAAATAAACATTTTTTTATAATGCAATATTTTCTCTCACATAATAAAACGTACGCTACGTGATAATATTAAATAGGAATTCCAGGCACGCACTATTCAATTACGTTATTATAATTTTTTTGCAGTAAAGCTGTATAATGCGAAACACAGTTGAATAACATTTGCAAAATAATAAATTGTTTTCTGTAAAATCAAATTTTGCTGCGGTAAAGATTACTATGAAAATACGAAACATACTTTATATAACGTGTAACAGAATTAACGCAATACCTAAAATGGGGTCATTTTAATCATCATTTTGAACAACTTTTACTTACCAATCTCGAAATTTCGAAAAAAACCAGCGGTCCAGTAGTTTTTTTCGAAGTACAACCACAGCAACGACTACCGAATGGTTACCAACGAAACCCTGTTTACTTGTCAGCGAGCTGTATCTCATGAACCATCTCAGGCAAAATTAAAAGTTTCAAAGAGTGTGTTCTTCTATTACCGCCATAATAATAATTAATAAAAATAAAATTAAAGGGAGTCTCCATACAACGAACATATTTTTTTCTGTTGCGAGTAGCACTTGCACTTGGACAGTTTTCATAAATTGTATAAATTATTCTACATATAAACTAATCCTCTCTCAAACTATAATATCATAAATGCGAAAGTTTGGATGTTAGGTTGGATGGATGGATGGACGTTTATTACACAATCACGTCAGAATGGCTGAACGGATCTTGGTGAAACTTGACACAAAGGTACATTATAGTCTAGAATAATACATAGGATACTTTGAATCCCAGTAGTATGTTCCCTTGGGATTATTTTCGACATTCACGCGAGCGGAGCCGCTGGCGGCGGCTAGTATAGAATCATTTAGGAAGAATCTCTATGAAAACGTGTCGCCTTAACGTTGTCGCATTGTCGCGTCGCACCTTACTGTGGATAGGTCCTTACTTTTACTTAACGTTCGCACCGAACACGAAAAATATCAACCTATTGAATACAAATGGGCGCATTTAATTGGAAACAACGAATAAATTTTCGGCAGACCTCCGAGAGGTATTATGCAAATAAGTTTTCGAGTGGTTTATTAAAAAGTATTCCCGCGGTGAATATTACTTCGTATTGCTAGATGCTTTACGTTTAGTATTTGGAAGGAACCCAGCCATTTATTTAGATGCATGTAAATATGGCACTGGTATTTCCCAATGGAATAAGCAACAATACTATCATAGCACCGTTGATGTTATTAAGTCTCTTGTAAACGAAATGCTGCATGAGTAAGACTTCTACCATTTTTAAGCCACATATCATTTTAAAATGTTCTTAAAAGATGCTTAGTAAAAAATATCTTGTAAGACTTTACTTTTTATTTTTTTTAAGGATGGGAAATCATCAAATGACTGCTTCCGCTCTGGGTGGAGCGGAAGGGCTTGTCAGACTCTTACTGACTAAAACGCATCCGTGTTCCTTCTAAAGCCCTTTGTGTTTCAGGGCCGCGGTGACTCTTTCGAACAAATTCCGCAACCCTGGCAAGAAGTACCTAGTACTTAAAAAATATTCTAGATACTTAATCTTGCAATCACACAGAAATAGGGTTGATATTTGACAAACAAATCTAATTAGTCCATCAAATAGATATCCAATAAATATTGGTCCCGTATTTTTTCTTCTTTCACGTAAAAAAGAAATGAAGACGATACAGTGCGTTAAAACCCGTGTGACGTCACTTATTAGTGGAAAGTGACGTTATAAGCCCCCACTCCATATCTTTGATGCGTTTTATTTTTGTAATTTTTTATTGATTTTATAAAATAAAAAATACGTGTCCAATATTTTTTGGTAATCTAACTAACGAACTGAATGGATTCATATTTTTTTAAACCAGGCAACATCTCTATTAGAGTAAACAGTTCATATTTTGTTTTAAAACAAGGTTTTGTAATAGGTACGTACAAGCAGATTGCTTGCAGCAGATCCTCTAAGTTAATAAAAATAAAGCATAACACAGATTTCCCTTGAGTCTTAACAGGTTAGATGGAAGTTGTTAATTCTGTGTAAACTCAGAAATTTTTCTGAAACATAATCTGTAACCTAACTGCGTCACACTGGCAATTTACTTCGACTCTGAGAATTCGAGGATCGACTATTTTTTTTTTTTTAAGGAAAGGAAATCATCAAATGACTTGTTCCGCCCTGGGTGGAGTGGAAGGGCGTGTCAGACTCTTACTGACTTATAGTCATCCGTGTCCCTTCTAAAGCCCCTTGTGTTCCAGGGCCGCAGTGACTCTTTCAAACAAATTCCGCAAACCTAGCAGGCTCTGGCCCTGGCGGGCCAGAGCGAGTGAAACACAACGCGCGAGCATCGAATACTAGCTTTTTAATTTTCGTGTTTTTTTGGGTTGAAAGTATTCTGTGACACTCGGCAAAAGTGAAGCTTTTAATCAGAGATTTTTTTTTATCTCGAACATCTGTACGAAAAATTATAATAAATATTAAAGGATCAAAAAAAAACTATTAACGAAGGCAAATTACAACCAATTTCATAGTCACTCTTTCTTGTATAAGTATCACTTTTTCAAAATTTTACTCAAACATAACTCCGAATAAGTAATTTCGCTATTGTTATTTCAATTTTATCTTGTTAGACCGTTTGTATATAGAATCTTAGTTACACAGGGAAACCTATCGTTAGCCATACAAAACTGTTATATGAATAAGCTGTAATGTATTTTAAGTATCGCCGTTGGTTTCCTAAATAATGAAAATAAAATAAAATCACTCGTGCATCTGTCACAGCCATATTGCGTCCAAACAGTGAACTGATTCAGTTGTAATTTGTTACTCATATGAACTTCTGTGCCCCAAACACGGAAGAGTAGTGAGTATGAGGGCCCTTTTGGAGGGGTCTTTTCCATAGTCCCATGTCCCTGTGCCAAAATTCAATCAAATCGGTTCAGCTATTTAGGCGTAAAAGCGTGACAGACAAAAAAATCTATCAATTTTTCTACTTTCACGTTCATACCAAAGAATATTCAAATGATAAAAGTATGAATTACATAAGAAGATAGAAGTAAAGATGCGGCCATCTTTCCTTAAACTTGAATTTATAAGTTCACCTCTTTGCTCTACTTTCATGAGAGCCTTGGAAAAGAAAATGTGAAGTTTTTTGAAACGAGAAAGAAAGAAAAGAGTTTAGTTTTTATGCATGGCAGCTGTTCATTTTTGGACGTATAATATAGAACGGTAGGTATATTATTTAAATATTAACTTTTTTAAATCTGTAACGCAAAATGGCCGGTACATTAAAGGGGTAATAAAACTGTTGATGTTTTCTATATTTTCTATTAAATTAGTTTAGATACATATTGAAATTGATAACTATTCCAAATCAGTTCTGAAAAATAATTATTGATGCGTACCAAAATTGCTTCGAATTTTAATGAGTCAAAAAAAAAAATTATAACAAGATTTTTGATAGTATCGAGAAAACCACTAGTACATATAAAGTAACGGTTATCTATGTAAGTATTTATCAATAACTTAAGATAAAACATAGGGCCCGATAATCCGGCAGAGAGTAAACTAATAGTGGCAACTTCGAGCCACTTACTCTCGGGAACTCGTTAATCCGATTTGCGGTTAACTGCACTGGCTTTTAGCAGTGATGTTATAGTTAATAGTTATATAAGTAGTTACGAAATATAAATACTAGATAATTATAAGATAGATGTACTTTTTTTAATAACAATAATAAATCTTTATTCTGAATCTCAAAAGGTTATATACAATATGAATCTGAAATTAACCATATAGGTATAATGAAGTCAGACTTTACTAGCTTTAGCCCGCGAATATATCCTATAGCCTTCCCCATTAATGTGGCTATCATATACAAAAAGGTTTTCCAAATTCGACTTGGTACTTCCAGATTAGCGCGATCATACAAAGTTCAAGCTTTATTAGGTATATTAGTGTAAATAAGTATAAAAAAGTATAGACTGTGCACCAAAAATAGTTACAAAACGTTTATTATACACCAACTTAATTATATGGGTACAATGACAGCGATATCTGCCAGACTGAAAATGGCATGGCTAAGAAGAAGGGGGTAGAATGCTGTGTACTGCTGTACTAATGAAATACTACACTTTTTTGTTTTTTTTTTTAATTCCATCTCGCAGTTCAACCTATGAGGTTGTCGGCTGCTTAACCGGGATGCTTTGCCGGCTACAAACTAAGCAATTACACGCTAAGGGCACCCCCTGTGGGGTATGGGTCTCGGCTTAGGGCGTTGCTGGGGGGAGGACAGCTAGGGACGGGCTGGATCGAACTAGGATTATTATTCAGGGATGGATTTAAGACTACAGGCTCAGCGGAACGGGTTGGCTTGAGCAAGGGTCGGGGCAGAGTACTTTACATGAGACTGGCACTTTGCCCGCGACTTCATCCGCGTGGATTTAGTATGTACTCCACACGGATTTTGATTGAATAATTTGAACGAAAAGCGGTCATTGTGACTTAACCGTAATAGTTAGGCATATGCCCTTGTCTTTTTTATAGGTGATAATAAGTACTTTAATCATGTAGTACATTATTTTTATGTATCGTCAATAGTTTTCTCAGCACACGCTAAATAATGAATTTATTAGGCAACATTTTGCTACTTTGGGTAAAATTATTGCAAATTCGTAGATCTCGATTTTTTTCGAAAATAAAATATACTTAGCCTATGTTTTAAGTTAATAATGTAGCTTTCTAATGGCGAAAGAATTTTATAATCGGTCTAGTAATTATTGAGCCAAATCGTATCAAACAAACAAATAAATCTTCCCTATTTATAATAATTATTATCATTATTATTTAGACTCGCTTCAGCAAGCGATATCGCCCGTGTGATAGTCGGATAGTCGATAGACCCCAGGTAACGTTGTCCTGGGATAAAAAGATTCCTTTGTCCTTTTCATGATATAATCTATCTCTATACCAAAATTCATCTAAACTGGTTCAGCTGATCAGGTGTAGCGACGTAACAAACAACAGACAGACAGAGTAACTTTCGCATTTATTTATAAACATCAGTAACCTAACTGTAATTTCGGTTTCAGTCCCGGATAAAATAGCTTGATTAAAGTTTGAATTTCCATTTTAAAACTACATACATTGTTAACTACCTACTCATCGAAATAGGTACTCATATAACTCCACAGTTCAGCACGGTTTCCCAATAATTAGTAAAATTAACGTTAAATCGGCGGTAGGTATAATTACAAGGCCTTGTGGATAGTATATGGTACAGAACGATTTACCCTAATGTAAGTTCACACGTACTTTTTTATCATACCTAAATAAAAACTAAAAGCCTTATTTATAAAAGACTCTTTATGTAGTTGAGAAATTCGAGGGAATATGAATTTTGGAACAAAAAACTCATTGAAAACATAATTTAGATTACAGTGAAATTCATACTTTTTAGGGAGTTCTGAATATGGTCACCTAAATTTATCTTCAAAGACAGAACGCTAAAATCGAGACTTGAGTTGGTCTCAATGGAGTGAAATTATCTCGAATTACATATATATATGTATTAACTGAGAAGAAGATTCATTATTTGAATTCTGTATAGGAGAGTTTTCTAATCAGGTGCTAAACAGTCTAGAGATTTTTATGAACACGTTTCAAAATTATCGGGTGCTAAACAGTCTAGAGATTTTTATGAACAGGTTTCAAAATTATCATTATTTCGTTTTTGTGTTGATATTTTCATAAAATATCAAATCCAATCTCCCCATAAACTCTAACAAATAGTCTTACCAAATAAACAGTAAAACTAGGGCACACTAAAATAATATATCCAACGTATTGTACATGTACTGGCGCAATTAGTTTTAGCGGTTGGCTACTGGTACGTACATTTTGTGAAGAAACTAGCTACTGAGTTGAGTGCGCTGGCAAATTCTATGTACCACAAATGTACGTGACTTCACGTACATCGAAGGTATAAAAGAGGGGAATTGCACGGTAGTGATTTTAAAAAGTAAATAGAACACAGTTTTTATTTGGTTTGATCCTTTTGTAAAAGCGATTGAGATTGGATTTTTATTTTGTACGCTTAACCAGGGTTAGGGCGTGAATTTATCGGGTGTTTGTACTTTTTGAGTTTAGTAAGAGTATTTTGGTGCAGGATATTTCATCATGTCCACTGCAAGATACTTAATCCAGAATCCCGTTAAATACAAAAGGTCGATGAAATCTGCGATTTCGTTCCGCCTGGGTGCTCTAACGGGAATAGAACATATTTTTACAGAAGGTAAAAAAAATACTCAAAAAGTGAACCAAACTGAAAAGAAAAAAAAACAAATACTTAGATGTCCGGTGGTCTAGAGTTCTATAATGTATTCTATTGAAGAAAATAAAATATATTCTAATAATGGAACATAACAACTGAACAGTCAGGATCCATTAAAAAAATTGATTGGCTGTCGAATAATGGATCCCGACTGTTGATCACTCTTTTACGTCGCGCAGTCGGGTAAACAGTATCTATCCGTACTTTTCACTTGCTTTTCTCTAGTTTTTAAGTTCGTATGCGAATAAAAAAGCTTTGCGAATCCCCTTGCCCCAGGGATTTGAAGTGCTCTGTTCTAAACTGCACCTTTACACTGTATTCAAAATAGTAAATATATCAATTGACATTAATCGAGGGTTTTTTTCGTTGTCATGGCGACTAAGTCTAGCTGAGGTGCTTCAAAGTGGTTCAGTAAATTCTTAAACGAAGGCCAACTCATAATTAATCATCAACCAAACGCTGTGAAAAACCTAAGCATAAATTCCACGTAACTACAGCACAAGATAATTCCCCGAGGGTATCTAACTTACTACCTACTTTAAAGAACGTACTTCAGCTTACAACCCAAACACAAAACACTTCGACTTGGGATTTGAACTTGTCTTGGCTAAAGCTGTAATCTGTACGTGTTGCCTGGTTTGTTTTAAGGAAAGTTCGGTGAAATTGAAACTTTAGCCGTAGAATGGTCTAAAAGACCAGAAGGCCAATTTGAGTCACAATATGATTCCAGCAAAAGCATCTCAGTGGCACTCAAATCAAATCAATGTCAAAATGTATATACTCAATCAAATCAAATCAAATCAAATCAATGTCAAATGTGCTAAAAATCTGAAACCAGTCTTGCCAAGAAGTACCGTGCTACCCTATTAATAGGTTGTGGAGGCCTGGTAGACAGCCGCTCCACGCAAAATACTGGTATTCAGCTGAATCCGGTTTGACTGGAAGCCGACCCCAATATAGTAGGGAAAGGCTAGGCAGATGATGAGAGGTGTTTTGATCGTTTGCGTCTGAGGTGCGAATGAGATCACTCTTTTAAAATACACGTTTGCCCCTCAGAATAGTGCCTAAGTTAATAGTTAAGAGTTTGTAAAATCTCATTGGTTTAGAGGCGGACTAAGAAGTCAATTCTACAATATTAATGTGAGCCAAATTGTTGTTATAAGTACCTAAGTAAAACACTGATAATTTAGCGACCATTATCAGTGATCCAAAAACGAACTTATCTGCTATTTTCAAGCTATTTGGAAAGCTGAAATAATTTTCTTTGTTTAAAACAGTCTGTTTGTTCTTACAAAAAAAACAATTTATATACCATTTCACTTCATTACAGTATTGAACGGGGTCAAAACCCTGGGGTCATGTGGTCCGCATGCGTGTCTCCTATTCAAGAATATTTCACGCCGAACTGATCGACACTTGGCGTGACAAAAGCGCTGGTCCGTTCTCTGCCCAAAGAATTGCCATTGAACGTGCCCGCTTTAGAAATAACTTGTATACTCGTAATATACACATTCACATTGCCACTCTAACTTAAAAACCTTGATTAGCAAAAAGGTTTGAACACACCAAACTCCTTTTTGCCAGTAACGAAAGTTCTAACCACACAATGTCAGGCAAAACCCACAACTTTACATTAGAACATTCTCGATTCGACCTTGTAGGGCCAAGTTGGCTGAATTGAAGAGTTGGTATTCGAGGTCTCTTGTGTGGAACTGACATGTGAACAACGGGACGAAAAACCCATGGTCCCTTTTACGAAAGATTGCAAAACATTGCGTGCAATTCCAAACTATTTTTTCTTAAAAAGACGCGGATATATTGGAAACTATTGAATTTGGATGGGATTTATTGGATACAGAACGATTTTTTCTGCAATTTTTTAAAATACAACCTATCACTATTAAATAATTAAAAAAGCTATGCCCTAAGCAAAAAAAAATATCAAGCTGAATTTATGGAAAAAGAGTTATGTTTGTATAAAATGGGTTGTAGTGATATGTCAGGAGTTAATGTCGTAAGTATACCTGCAATGAATTACATTTTATTATTGAATGCTACTACTGGTAGTGAAGTTATGCTGTGGGTTTCGTTCTCATAGTGAAAGAACCAAAAATAAATTTAAGCAGTTGTCTTGGCTGTCATTTGTAGATCTTTGCTACGGGTAGTCAAAATCCTGAAAATCATATAGTAACTGAGTTTTGGAGGTCAGATAGGCAGTCGCTTTAGGTTGAATATTGATTTCACCCGCACCTAGTGAGATAGCTGAAACACAAAATTAGGAAAGGGCTAGACAGACGTTCATTACTTATTTTTGAGGCTAACTTAAATTAACGTGTAAAATTCAGATGCAAAATTTGTCTATAATAGGTTCAGAACAGTGCCGATACTAAAGAGATGTTATACGGTTATATGTGACGATGTCAATATACAACGTGTAACAGAATAAACGCAATACCTCTTAGCGGGTCATTATACTCATCATTATGAACAACTTTTACTATGGGACCAACCTCGAAATCGCGAAAAAAAATCAGCTGTTCAGTACATTTTATAATGCGAATGCGCACATAAATGGGCCAGTCGAATCGACCTTGTATAGAATGTGTGGGATGCTGCCGTTGAGAGTTTCCTAGTTTTATTGTTTATCGACGATGGACGGACGACCCACTTCTACACTCTTCTACACACTTCGATACGTATAATGGCATACATTTACGCCGGTATTGCTATATAGCGCCATGACATGACAGCATTTATTGTGAAGTTACTCAGCATTTAAAATTGTATTTACCTTGTGTGGGATAATGCTTAAAACTCTGTGAACAGATCTATAGGTAAAACCTGGCAAATGGGCCGTGTCCTGCAGTGCGATTTTGTCAATATCTCAGTGTAAAAGTATGGGTGAAGTAATATATATAATAATAATAATAATATTTAAATAAATTAATAATAATATAATATATATATATAAATTTTTTCATTCCCAATTTTATCAATTTTAAATACCAATAAATCAGTCAATTAATCAAACCAAAATGGCAATAACAAAAAAAAAAAAAGCACATAAGACTGTAATAGTATGTACATATGTTCCAACAATGAAGAAAACCGAAGAACAATGAAAAAATATGTTGACTAGAGCCGCAGCTCGACAAGCACGCCTACCACCTCCGGCCTCATCGCTCAGCTCCGCCTCGCCGCCGCCGGAACCCAGCCCCACCGTGAGTGCTGTGAAACCGGCCGTGGCAGTTGCGTCGAGATCAAGTGAAGAGTACTTCTCGCCGCCCACGTCGCCACTACCTGCACGTCGACGAAGAGGACGCCGGCCGCCGGACGGCTTAGGACCTCGAGGCCCACCGGCCTCTGATAGGGTCCCAGCTCCCGGTGGAAGTGTGCAGCGCATGCGATGGACGCAAACCATCAATGAAAACGTCATGCGCTCATACTATGGGGCTACAGAGGGGGGAACTAACTTGACTGCGTACCGTGGTCGGATGCTCTCTCTGTTTCAGGTGCTTGAGCCAGCTGTCAACGTATCAGCCCAACGACTATCGGATCAGGTGCGGGTCATCCAGCGTAACCGTATGTTGGATGACGCCGTACTTGATAGACTGCGTCTGGAATCACGGA
>NDFZ01005455.1:360644-438468 GCA_002192655.3 Mamestra configurata
CTGAGAAAGATAAACAAACGAAGTATCTTGACTTGGCTCGCGAGGTTGTCGACATGTGGGATGTGAACACAGCAGTCATTGTGCCGATAGTCGTGACGGCCAATGGCATAATTGCCAAGAGCCTCGACCAACATCTAAAGAGGCTCTCGTTGGGCAGCTGGATCAAGGGCTTGATCCAGAAAGCAGTACTCCTGGACACGGCACGCATAGTTAGGAGGTTCCTCTCTCAGGGGCCCTGACCACCGGTAGCTTGGATCCTGTTCCCGATACCGGTGGGCTACTATTTTTTATATTTTTAAATATGAATAAAGGAAATAATAATATAAGTTTTAAGTTTCCACGTTGAGACGTTTTCAGAATAGACCGGCTGAAGCTCGCTGAGAGATGACAAAGTCTCGAACAAAGTCGTTTGATTGGAGTAGCCAGCGCCATAACACGAAACAGTAATGTATCTGTAGCATAAACATCAAAAGAGAACACTGAATAAATCAAAAGATTTTTAAGTTATTAAGAAGCGTTTCTTTGCTTTCTCGTCAGCAAATATGCAAAAAGCGAATGAAATGCAGTTTTTCATAGTCATATTTACATTTACCTTGACGATCGTTTTACGTGCACCCTTGGGTTCTGGATATGCAAACTTTAGAAATTTAATAATTTTCTTGCTATTTATTCGACTTCATTTTATGAAATGATGCGATAGGAAGATGAACTTATGACGTGCATCCGAGAAATGTGCTCTGGAAAATGCAAAGATCGATTGCAGAAATATAATACTTATCTCGTCATTTATGTGACCTCTATTTGTGAAACCATGCGATAAGAATTTCAGGAAAACGACGTTATCAGAAATAAGAAATAAGCAGTTCCTTTGTTCTGATTTATATTGTGCTATATTATTACTCTTTGCTTATATCTACATAAGGTGTTAAAATAAACTGCAAGAATTTCGTGTTTATGTTCGGTATCATCTAAACAACGTATCCATAATTTTTTTTTTCGTTTTGAGCGGTGTTGTTTTTTTCACACTTAAAATAATATAGCGAAATATTTTTGTGTACTTAAACAACTCCTTAAATATCTTGCAGTTGATTGCTGTGTCTGGGTGTAATTTGTCTATAATATGTATGTATTTAGAAATATATAAGTATGTTTATCAGTTGTCTGGTTGCCATATCACAGGCTCTGCCTAGTTTGGGATCGGATGACCGTGTGTGAGTTGTCCCAAGATATTATTATTATTATTATAAAGTAAGTTATGCTCGTGAACGGGTGCTGCTTGTGGTGAAAGGTCGCCATGGTTTTTACTATTGTTATAACGATTATATGCTTAATGTTTAATTTTGATGGCCCTGGTTTATCACTTGTGGCGTTAAGTCACAGATACAAAAAAAAAAAAAATTCTACCCTCTGCACGTGTAAGCGGGCACGCTCTTCATGTCTGGAGGCTTATTTAGTTTGATTTGATATTGTTTTTATGCTTGAGTTTATCTGTTTATGCTGGCATAATGGAGTGTGCTAGCTTACAAGTAGCGAATTATTAAGTTTTATGTTTTTACGTGTTACCTTTGTTGTATTGTTTTCTTTGTAAGAATACTGACTACTTACATACCTTTGTATAAGTGATAGTTCTTATAACTCAACAGACAGATGTGTTGCTGGGGAGTTTGTTGCGCCACTTCTTCTTCCCAGCTAAAACACTAGGAAGTGGTGACGGGCGGGCGTTTTGGGGGACTGCCTTTATGTAGAACTTTGACGTTCAAAAAGTGCTGGCACTCAGACTAATTTGAATAAATGACTTTTGATTTTGATTTTTGATTTTAAAAAGGGGTGAAATAGGGGCTTGAAGTTTGTATGGAAAATCTTATTCCATAGGCAAATTTACTTGAGACATGGTACGAATACTGACCTTATATAAGTGAATTATAGAGTTTGTAATAAGGTTTCGTTTTCCCTTTGGTAAAACGATATCTCAGGATACGAGACCACCGACACTAACCGGCACTGCCCATAAAGTCCACAAGCACTTATCAAAGCTATTGAGTCGCAAAAGAAAAATATATTAGATTTCCTAGAACATACAAACTTAAGTGAGTAAACCTAGGCCAGGTTTAGTGACAGTCAATATTTTCTCTAGGTTATTGGAAACGGCTGCGAACTTAGAGCCGTAATACCTGCTGCTGTTTGGCGATCGTTTTCGATAAAATTAATGGCCTATAGAAACTGCCGTCTGCCGTTTGGTGCTTGGAAGTTTTCATCTAAATTCCCGCGGAGTTATTCGGTTTCTGTTCAGCCTCCAAGTAAAGCCTCCAAGTAAAGCCTCCAAAGTATCAAATAACTGAATGTATACAGCAGTATACTTTCAGTTACTTGACATTATACTTTACATTATATGCTGATCATATTTATTTGAAATCTTTACAAAATCTTATAAATCAGCAGTAATAATGATTTAAACACTCTTTTTAATTATGTTGCTAGGATTTTTTTTATTTTTTTCCGAATCTTGTAAACATAAATTCACGCCTTTTTCTTATGGGGTTAGATAAAAATTGTAGAAGAACACATCAGCGACATTCCTCACATAATCAAATTTCTTCTTTAGCTGTTTTATATTTAGAAAAATAAATACTTTGGCTTGACTTGCCTGTTGCGGGATTGTTCAAAAGAGTCACCGCGGCTCTGGAACCGAAAACCAATCCGTGTTTCTTCCATTGGCCGGATGAAACACGGATGGGTTTCAGTTAGTTAGAGTCTGACAGTCCCTCCCACTCCGCCCAGAATGGGACGAGTCATTTAATAATTTTCGCACAAAAGCTTCCGAACATTATCACATGCCATATTAAACCTGAAGATCCCTCCTACGACATATAGCTTATCTCACCTCATTTGGTACTCTCGCTATCACATGCAATTAATTTAAAAAGGGATGCTAATGGTTTCAGCGTTCACGATATAATACTGTTAACCACTTACTGTCCGATATACATTATTATAATGCAGTTTGAGATTAATCTGTTTATCTGATGTAATGCATTTTGGGCTTTTAAGCAGATTCATGATTTTATTAGTGTAATGTTTTGGAAATCATCAAATATTATTTTGTCGAAAAGTGGAGTGGTGGATGTAACTAATAGTTTTTTATGGAATATTATATTGAATTGCAATGAATATGATGTGTCTTTGAGTAGACTCGTCATAATAGTATAAAAATCAACATTGCCATTCGACCAGGGGCCCTACTATGAAGCGTTAAAATGATCGAGATTCCGCTCCAAGAGAGAGACGGAGCTATACATAGCGTATAGCACTATCCCTTTTATATCGCCGGAATTAGATGGCATTAGCACGTCATAGTAACCTGGGCACTTTTCGCATTAACAGCTATGTGTATGAATTTTAAATGCCCAATTAATCTTTTGTTATATACGCGCTTGTACATAATTTCGTTTCAGTACCTAAGGTTACCTCTTGATGAAATATTGTAAATACTATCGTTAAATAAATAAACTTAATAGTGTTAGTGTAATAATACATTTTTAAAACCTATACACAGCAGGACTAAATTCTAGTTTTGGTTAAAGAAAAAACACTGAAATGCATTTCCCATCAATTTTAAAACATTTTTTTCTTTATTTCAGGTGGCGGCGCTAGCCCGAGCGTATCGGTTTCGACTCAGGTACGTTTAAACTTCACCATTTATACGGTTTAAAAAGATTATACTGGAGTGGCCGTTACCAAAAAATTGAATTGAAATGAATGATTTATTGAAAGTTGGCCTTTATAGGTAAAAGATATTTATTTTGTAAATGTTAAAGACATTTTTATTTACACCTGTTTTTATAAATATTTATCTAAGTATATACACTAGAAATAAAAATAAATACTCCTAACTAAATTTACCATAAAATATGGCGTCAAAAAATTCATCCGCATCGCTGTCGACTAGAAGTGTAGGTAAAATATATATAATATTTATCTCGTGACGTGTCAGGGATTTTGCTTGTGCGTCACAAAAAGGTGATGACCGAAATCCATTAAAAATATTTATCCAAAACTAGTTCTTCGTGATCAGCTGCCGGAAACTCTAGCCCACACCATCGAAGGGATTTTTGTAGAATATGCAGAAGGAGACCTTGTCCCAGTAGTGGGTAAAATAGGCTAGATAGATAATCCTTTTTTTTTTCATAGAAGGGTTACTATAGCAAGTGTTGTGACGGTCAAATGTTACACTTATCGGCCTAGTTCTCATTCAAACGTGCGACAAGGCATCTTGCTGAAAAAATCTTTATAGTTTAAGGAGTTTACATAAATCAAATGGATTCTCTGTGACATGAAATAGGATTGAAGTTTTAAATGATAGAAAAGAAAGATAGAAAATAAAACCTTATAAATAGAGAATATCAAAAATTGTAGGTATTCATAACGGTATTGTGCTAAAAGGGCCTCAGCTCAGCATAATGTCAGGTGGCAACAGTAGGTATTACCACCTAACGCTGATTTTCAGCTGCAGCCCACGGGCACCAAATGCTCAAACGCGCAGTAGACATATAAATAAAAATTTAAAAAAAAGTGAAGTGATGGGTTCGAAAGTGGTACTTACTTGTAAACATAATAAATAAAATGTAAAAACAAAGTGATTTTGTAGAATGAGCTAGGTCCAATACAATTAAATACATAGATAGAACAGAGAGAGAGAGAAGAGAGCGCATAAAAAACAACAGTTGCAAATACAACTAGTATTTGCAACTGTCGTGTTTTCATTCCCTTGCAAACTCAATCTCGGAATCGACCTATTTAAATATAATTTCTAAAACAATAAATTATTCGTATTCTTATTCTTGATGAATCTTATTTCTGCTGTTATTTACCTATATCCAGCGAAGACATTTCCAATATTTGCATTTTGAATTAAAACTTTACTAGTTATTTCATTTAGTCTTCCTTTGCATTGGTTATTGCCTTTTTGATATTATTACCTCTACATCTTCTACTTTATTTTCCACGTTTCAATAACAGTCCTTTTTATATATCTAACGCTGCTGATACTTATATTTTCGTACATAAAAGTAAAACACAATTTTGTTGCCCAAAATGATTTTGTTAAAATTTTACCAAACGTAAATAAGCACCCTTAAATTAAGAGCAAAGATTTTGATCAGAAAGCAAACTTAAAGGCTCGAGACCATAATTGGAGCATTTTTGCGTACCAATTAAAAGATCGATTTTTATGAACCTATTACTTTTTATAGACCAATCAATTGTGCTTTTAACCCTGGTCGTATCTTTTACAGTTCACTGCGTATAATATGAGATAAAACACAGACACAATTTGTTAATTGTGTCCGCGTGGATCAGTCCATTTTATGGGTCCCAATAGGGGATCCCATAGATTGGACTGATGCGGCTCATTGGAAAATTTTCATTTAATTTCATCTGATGAAGGTAATTTTAGGATATTAAATTAATTAGGGGATTTTGTAATAGCGGGACTAGCAATAGGAAATTAATATCAAATTAAGGTAGATATATAATTATTATCTTTTTTAGAATTGATAAAATTAAATATCAATAGGTGCACCATATGTAGTAATTTAAATGTATTTTCTTAACTGTGGATTTGTTCTTGTAGAAATGGTTTTAATGAGTTGGATGCCAATAATACAAATAATTTGCGTTGATTAGATATCACAAATTAGGCAAATGATTTGTATTGGTTAAGCCAAATATCACTTATAATATCTGGCTTAATCAATACAAATCATATACCGAATTCCTAATCTCTTTTCATCAGTCATGTGTTTACCTGCCTGGCATGGCTTACCAAACACATGACTGATAAACACCTACACATTAACATGTGCACCTTTTTTAAGTACACCTAGAACCCACCCGAACGGAACACCTTCGTTCACATTAGTCCGATATTATTTATAAAGCTAATTTAAAATCTAGCGCTAAACTTTTCATCACGGATCCTGAAACAATACTAAAGAAAACGATACAAACAAAATAAGATCACGACTCCTGTCTACCCACAGTTTCTATTAAACCTGTTAGACTAAGTAATTGTGGAACAGTGTCTATTGTTGTCCTCAACAATCGTATCTATTTAGAAGCAACCTGAGCTGTCTTGTTAACGTTGTCACTATTAATTGAGATTATCTTCGCTTTTACCTTTTGAAAGCTTTTGGTATTGAAAAGCTGTTAGGCGCGATGTTAGGCGGATGTTAGGCGCGAGATCCTTTATGTCAATTAAGATTAATTTTGGACTTCCAGGATAACCAGCTACATTTACCGAGATCGGTCCTTGGATTGGTGACCATTTTAACATATCGTGATTCTTTCGAGTCTTAGAAAGCCCGTTAAGCCTTTAGCACAATTGTGGCGGACTCTCCTAAGAGGGGCTCTCTTATGAGAGTGGCTAAAGAGGCGCCACGGCGTCATCACCTTCCGCCTGACGCAGGTACTTACCGGGCAAGGCTGTTTCGGGATGTACCTGTTTCAGACTAAGCGGGAGGATACGCCCGGGTGTCAGCAATGTGATGATCGACCGGAAGACACCGTGGAGCTTGGGCTGAGCACCGCCATGTCCTCGTCGAGGCGATCGGCGGCGGCGGCGACCTCTCGCGATCGGCGGCGGCGGCGACCTCTCGCGATCGGCGGCGGCGGCGACCTCTCGCGACCGGCTCTAGTTGAATCCATGGTCCGGAGCGAGGAGGCTTGGGAAGCGGTCACCTCCTTCTGCGAAGCAGTAATGCTAGCAAAGGAGGAGGCGGGCCGCGCGAGGGAAAGGCAAGGCCTTCGCCCCAACCGCTGCTATAGGAGAAGACGCCCCGGGCGTTGGGAGTCGAAGGCGATCCCCGGCCACCGTAGGCGCGGGCCTGCGGACGGCGAGCGTTGGGTGGCTCGCTGTCCGATCACCACCAGGCCCGGGTCAATGGAGCGTTGTGTTTTACGCGCGCCTCAAAGAGATGTCAGCATAGAAGACGCCCTGGAACGCAAAGGGCTTTGGAAGGAACGCGGATGAGTTTTAGTCAGTAAGAGTCTGACACGCCCTTCCGCTCCACCTAAACTGGAAGAACTCACTTGAAGATTTCTTATCCTTAAAAAAAAGGGGTGTCGTCTTACCCAGTAACTGGGTTGTGGGGATCAGAAAGGCAGTCCCTCCATGTAAAATACTGGTTCAGCTGCAGCCCGTAAGATTGGAAGCTGACCTCATCATAGTCTGGTATGTTAAAGAGTTTCTATACGTATATAATCTCGAGTTATTTAAACTAAGAAGCCATTTGTGCTACATTTTGTCAACATAGAAATACATTTACATTGTGAAATTATAAATCGTGTATAATAAAAGCTTAGCCATAATATTCCTAAAGAAATTCCCTTAGGTCATAACCTAAGGGAATTGCTACAGAAGGTAAAGTTGTAAGCACAACTTCGAGTGGCAGCCGACTGGAGAGTTCGCATTCAACACACGATACGGGTATGAGTTTGTCATCTATCGAGAAACTGGATGAAAATTCAAACTGTACCACATGAAAATGGATGGTGGAGTTAAATATTATCCATTTTACTTACTACGGACTTTGATGGCACTTGTGGTCCATATAAATTTAAATATAGATCAGATAGATGTAAAACAGCATTTCTTAATGGGAATCAAGACGAAGATATCTATACAAAACAGCCAGAGGTTTCTGAAAAGAAAGAAAACGAGAATTTCGTATGCTTATTGCAGATGTCAATACGGACTTAAATATGCTCCGAGAACATGAAATTAAAGGCTTCATGATGAACTGACAAAACTTCAGTATAAGGAATCTGGAAATGAGCCTTGAGTTTAGACGAGATTCAATAACAGGACATTTATCACAATTGCGGTTTATGTTGATGACATTGTATTATTTTGGTATGATGCTAAAGAATTGCATAATGATGTAAAGAGATCTCACGAACAATTTTGAGATAAAACACTTTGGCAAAGCAGACCTTATGTTAGGAATGCACAAGGCCAGATATTGCTTACACAGTAAATCAACTAAGCCAGTTTAACAACTGTTATTCAGAAGAACATTGGATAGCAGCAAATAGAGCGCTACGCTATCTTGAAGAAACAAAAACTTATAAAATGAGACATACGAGAGGTACAGATCATGCTGAGACTACGTTCGCTAATTCAGGGTGGTTGTTCTTGTCGCAAGGAGGAGTGATTTCTTAGGAGAGCAAGAAGCAAAGAACAATTAATTTGTCAACTGCAGATGCAGAATAAGTTTCACTATCAGAGTCTGCGAAGGAAACAGTCTTTCTTCGCAGGTAAAAGCAGAGATGGGGCGTGTATTAATTACGCAGACATCAATCTTCACTGATAGTCAATCGGCTATGGCAATAGCCAAGAATCCCGTTCACCATTAACGCATAACGCACCAGTATGTAGATGTGTGATATCACTATTTTAGGGAGACAATAGAGAATGGTGATATACGATTAAGGTACAAGTAGACAGCGTAGATGGTAGTGGATGTTTTGACCAAGGCGTTGTTACGAGGAAAGTATGAGTGGTGTGTGCGAAGTATGGGATTGTGTGGTAAAGAGTGGCGAGAGGAGTGCCAGGAGGTATGTGATTATGAAGGAGTAAGAGTTTGTAAAGGTATATAATCTCATAAGTTTTCATTGAGTTATTTGAACTAAGAAGCCTCTAGTGTTACTCTCTTTTTATTGATTTGATGGGTGTCAACATAGAAAGAAATTTACCATGTGAAATAATAAATCGTTTTCATATAATTTTGGCCATAATAGTTTAAAACAAATTCTCTCCGGAAAAGGAAAGATAGATTGATTGAATTGGGTACACAAATCTTTTTCACTCTTGAAGAAACCGAAGCACTTGAAGATGTTTTATAATCTTCAGCTGTTCTAGCCTGCGTTTATCTCCCAACAGCCCTTGTCTCATATTAACTTGGAAGTCTGTGAACCCGTTATCTTCTTCCATACTCAACTGTCTTGCTCTAATTACTAGAATGACATGATATTTTACTTAATATTCACTCTTTTTTGTACATAAATCTTTAAATAATACACGCGGGATAGCCTGCCTATTGATTTTTTTTTTATTTCAGGCAATTAAAGCCCATAAAACAAAATACATATAAGTATAAAAAACAATAACTACAAACTAATACATAGTTGATAAACAAAACTATTGATGAAACCGTGGACTTGCCGTGTCTGTACATTGAATATTTTTGCATAAAAATAACTGAGGAACGTTAGGAAAAAGACATAGACCGCAAAAATACAATTTTTGTTTTTTTTTCTGTTTGTTTGTGGAAGCATCACGCAAAAACCACTGATTGAATTCGAAAGCTAGGTACAGACGTCGCACATCAAGCTACCCGAAACTGTATTTTTTTTCGAATCGATCGGCTGTTATTATTAAGCCACGAGCTCCTTATTCAGTTTGCTCATTTCTCATTCAGGACTCAATATCGTTAAATAAAAACGAATACTCGAAGTTGGTCCTTTAAAACTGTTTTAAATTATTACGGAAAAACAGAATTGAATGAATCAGAGTTCTATAACAAGTAATTTTCATTGAAAATCAAAGAAAATTGTTTCTTTCTGGCTTAAATTAAGAATCAACTTTATTCATCAGCTATCTTAGTTTGAATATTAACACTATTACTATTCGTTCTATACGGTCTACTTTGTTAATTTTTATTCCATGTTACCAGGTTGGTATTTGAAACGGATGAGGTGATACAGCCAGTGCTCTGCATTACCCTCTTCCTATTTTCAGTTCAGGGGCCCAGGTTATGCAAGGTATTGACCGAACATATTTTTTTTCCAAAATCCACGCTAACGAAGGTGCGGATACAGCTAGTTAAACAATAAATTCGTTTTAAAAATCTATGTATAGTATGGATGAATCCCCCACTGATGTCGGGAGCTGAATTTAGCTGTCCTAGTTGGTGACAAATCTCTAGATAAAATTTTTAGTCCTCACCTAAAAAAACCCTGAAAGAAAAGGCACTATTCCCAATCAATTTCAAAATTCAAGTGTTCAAGTGTAAAATTTTACCAAGAAAATAATAACGGAATAAAGAACATCCAAACTCGTAATTAGCAAGTTCTCAAGTTCCTTACGTGTGGACACGGGGAAAATTATCATTGTTACCAAGTAAGAAGTTGGTCTAACAACAAGTGCAGTTTGTCAAGTCGCCAACTACTTGATTATGAAGTTTGTCTCAGTCGCTAAGCTTAATATTAGTTTCGTTATCTACACACACTATACGAGTACTAAGTAGTGTTTCTACTGAGACAAGTCTCGGTCTTAGTGGTTCATGAGACTCTCAATTAGATATTCGGTAGTTTGAAAGTAAAGAAATTTAGTTTCGCTGTTTCTCTAACCATATTTTCGAGAAATACGAGTAGCTAAAATAAATTTCTGTTTATTTTAATAAACGAGTAGTAGTCTATGAAAAATATATTAATTATGGTAAACAATCATGGGACAAATACAAATGACATCAGTCAGAAACGTATCTACACGTAGGAGATTTAAGTGCAAATAACCAATTGTTATCCTCCTTGCTTTTGTACAATTCATCTCGGCTGTAAGCCCATCTAGTTAAAACAGTCACTGAATAAAAACAACAATCGCAACTGTCAATAAAGAAAAACAAAACAACTCTTAAACTGTTAAGAAAAACGCCTGAGCATTCAATCAAAATGTTTCACGAACAGATTCCGCAAAATCCACTTAAAACTTCTCACATCATACTTAGACAAGTAAAAAAGGCGTGAAATTTTACTTTCTGAAACAATTGTTCGTCCAATTTAATCAGTCGTGTTTCCTTTATCATCCCATAACCAAAACTCGTTTAAAACGCGATTTTCTCGTAATGAAATTCCGTCTGGATCATAAAGAGAAACCCTTTATTTTAAGACGCCAGGTATTTTTGCAAAGCATTAGTTGAAGCGGGAATAACGTAATTTAAAGTAACAAATGACAGGCGTGATGCATTTTAAGTGACGGTCACTGTTCAGTAAGCGGATCTCTAAATTCAATGGTAGAAATTTATTAATATTAGTGTAAGTATGAAATGTATAAATATTATCCTAAATGTCGCATAGTTCAATATGCCTTATCATTTATGCAGTAATAGATCCATTACATAATGATTGTAAGTTAGAATTCAAAACATCTTTGTATTTTATAACTAAGAGAGTGACTTAAAGACTTAAACTAAGAGAGGCCTCTGGTTAAAATTCCACGATCCAGTTTAGTTTTTTAAGCAACATTTGCATTCGCATGTCAATCGCAATCTGTAAAAATGGATAGAAATTGAAGCTTTTTTGACAGATTTCGTCAAAAATGCGAATCTGAATGTTGCTTAAAAATGAGTAGAATTGGCCCTCTACTTAGTAACTGTATTAATGCACGAGGTGCAATCATAGATTAGTTAATTTTCAATTTATTCTTACAGCTTTCAATCCTAGTTTCCGGAACAAACAAGTACCTACAAGTACCTAGTCATCATCATCATCATCATATCAGCCGAAAGACGTCCACTGCTGGACATAGGCCTTCCCAAAACATAGGGGCCCCCCATAATAGCTCCCATAATCGCGCCCGGTGCCATAATCGTCACGCTTGGCTTGTTGGCGATCGCAGTGTAGCTGTTGCAATGTACAGAGAATGCGGCCCATTCTCTGGTGAGATCCTTAGTCCCTTCTTACGACACCCAAAGGAAGTGATGGGATGGTGCATTTCTTTTACGTCGGACACCATGCAGAAGTACCTAGCAGTTGTTAGTAATACCTAGTGTGTTCCATCAGCCTAATCTTTCCCCAACTATTTTGTGGTTGGCTTTTAGTCAAATCAGATTCAGTTGAATAATAGTATTTTACGTGGAGCGGCTGCCTACCAGACCTCAACAACCAAGTAACACGGTACTTCTTGGCAAGACTGGAGTTAGATTTTCTGGCTTAGCGAGCTTTCCAAGGCAAGCAGAAGTCTCGGTATGTTAACCCATCCAGAGCGACCACGGCAAGCGTTGCTTAACCTTGAAGATCGACCCATGTGACTGTTATTATTTAGCCACGTGCTAACGTGAATTTCGTTTAATTTACAGGATGTTCAGGATGCTGTTGCTGCTCTTGCGTGGCCAATTTTTTCATTTATCTTTTAAGCAACGTTCGCATTCGCATGTCAGTTGCAATCTGTCAAAAATGAATAGAAATTGCACGCAATGCTAGCACGAGCCGATTTAATAAAATAGCAGCCATCTAAGTTATTTTTAAACAATCATGAAAGATTATTATTCACCCTAGTTGTTTTGTTTCCATTGATTTTAAGAGGACACAGAGCTCAGCGTGTATTTACTAATGAGCGCAAAACTCTTTTGTAGCACACAATGAAAACTAGCCGTAGGCTATTTCTTACCGGACCGTTCTAACGCTGGGAGAATGATACCCGTGTTCATACTAACGATGTTACATTCAAAGTAGGCTTCTTTTTGTTAACTTGAAACTAAAATATGCTGCAATCTTCATAAAGAAGGCTTCAAGCAAAACTAAAAAACTAAAAATCTATTCTAACATACTCGTCTAACTATAAAAACATAGATAATTCTGCTCATACTAAAATGCTTCTCATAAAACCAACCAACCTTCTCAATCAGTAACTCAACTTTTTTCCATAACAGAAAATGGATTTATACTGATATTGTTTTTATGGTTAATATTTATTGAACTGCTTAGAAAATAATAGAAATAGATCATTAGACTCAGTGAACAAGAATCTGATACTCGTAAGAGAAAAACATTGTGAGGTTTCCAATAAAATTGCCTGATAAAACTCATACATATTTCTCGACAAAGGAATATTATGTTTTTGAACAATATTGACTGACTCTTCAATAAACGATCGTGAAGTCATGTGAGATGAAAACAAGAAACATTAGGCAAAAACTTCTATTTATTTAGCGCACATAAATGTTATTATAGTAGAATAAAAAAAACATTTTATTGGAAGGTGTTATGTATGACGGATGCATATTTCGCCAATTTACAATAACAGGCAAAGCTTCCAAGCAACAACAACGTTATGGTAGGTGACGAACTAAGGGACTAGAAAATAATCTTATCTAAATTATCAAGTCATGTCATGTCCTCTCTCTGCCATTGGAGTCAGTCTTTTCAAGATGCAAATTCATCTCTTCACTTTCAGTTTGGTCTGCTGGAATGTCGCCTAGTATTGAATGGCACTCATAGGTATTGGTTCTTTTAGCTAACAGCTCATCTGACATACGGCAGAAATTACCAGTCCAAGTCCACTTGAGAGTAGCAGCTTTCCGGGTAACATCTGCGATTCTACATAGTTTTGGCGCAGAGTATTGTGTTCCTTATAACGGTCAGACAGAAATTCAAACCCCCGGATACTGCGCTCCATGGCTTGCTGGCAAACCTCGAGTCTGAAAATGCAGAATAAGCACTACTTAAATATTAGTGTGATATGCATCATTCGTAAAAAAAAAAACTAAGTAGATATAAAAGCATAAATTTGTCTTGTCCTTTTTAAGAGTTCCGAAGAATATCGTCTATACATACAACAAAACAATTAGTCTAGAACGGTATTAAAGTTGTATGATTATGAAGTATAGTATAGATATTGTACTAACTTTGATGTCTCACGAAATCTTTGATTGAAGAAAGTGATTGCCAGACAGGGAAGTAAGAGTAACCGCACTCTTGCTTTTTATTAGAATCTGATACTAAGCCGAACAGAGATCTAGAAAAACATTTTCAAAGAAACCGAAAACGAAGTTAACTCTTAATCTTTCCAATGTCTCATTAGTCTGATCTCATTTGCTGGGTTTTTAATTAGTACTTAACCCATCTTCATTTAAAGACATCTTTATAAAACTCGGTTCTTTGTTCGCGGAATGTTTACTGATGAATATTAAATTTCTGCTTTTTTTGACTTGTGTCTAGTTTTTTTAGGAAAGGTTTTTTAATGCAAATCTACAACAACCCGGTTAGGAAATTTTGTTTTAAAGCCGCTAGATGAAATTTAAGGTTGTATTTGAATTACACGGATTTCTTGTTTTACATCTAGGATTTCTTTCTCATCTAAGGTAGACCGATAAATTATGCACACCTTGAAGGAGCGACGACGCCTGCAGCTGTTACATTTTGACAGTGTAATTTTAGATATTTTTTTGGCAATAAATTTTGAAAGTCTGTGTTTCTGGTGTGGTTTCTACGTTTTTTGACACCGACTTCTAAAATTAAAGTTAGTACTGATTTTTTTTGACGGCATTATTGGCGCAGTGGTTGAGCGATTGGCTGCTGCACTGCGTGTCGCAGGTTCGATTCCCGCACGGAACAAATATTTGTATGACCTACAGATAGATGTTCCGGGTCTGGCTGTTTGTGTATGTGAGTTTGTATGTCTGTAAACGCACCCGTGATACAGGAAAAATTCTTAGTATGGGGTTTTTATAAAAAATAAACTATCGTACTATCCATAAACGACTATTGGATAGCAAGTTAGCACTCGAAGCAATGAAAGAGGCGCTAACACACTAACGACTGTGCATGGCCCACATACGCTTGTGAAACTGCTCCTAAGCGAAACGTTAGAAGCCTTTTAAACGCGCTATTGCACTTTTGCAAAGTTTTAGCTTTGACTTTTAACTGTTGCAGTACACCTCTAATTTGCGCCATTTGCTTTCTATCGTGGGTTCAAAGGTGAAAGAAAGAAAGTTTAATGTATTTTCATATTCTAGATCGTTATAGGCCGTTGAAACCATTTTTTTTTCCTAACCTATATTATCCCACTGCTGGGCAAAGGTCTCCTGATGCCCTATATTATAAAGATGATCTTAACGTCAGGTGATTGCTTATTTTTTTCATAACTAAGTATAATAAGTTAACTTGCTGTCTTTCCAAATCTGTTACTGTTCAAGAAATCGGTTGTCTGACTATATCCAATAATAATATGACTGTCTTCCTTTTCTTTTTCTTTGTTGAAATGTACATGCCATACCATTGAACCCCAATTAGTCTCCAGGTGAACCGCATTGGTCATAGTCGCAAACTTTCAACTGCCTCTAACATTGGTAACAATTCTGGTCTAGCCAAAACTTGTTTAATTATTGCGCCACCCAGTAACGTTAAATTAATATCGAACAATGTTGCAATGGCAAGCAAACTTCGTCATGCACGCAATAAAATTGGTTGAAAAGCTTTGTTTGTTTTTCTGTTCTGACGTGAAATGGATATTTATCTTCCAGCTCTAAATTGATTCGCTTTATGAATAAAAAATAACGGTTAAATTAATTTAGAATAATTTCTTCTGAATTTATGATGAAAACTTAAATTTATCTGTTTACTTTTGCATTGTGTTGTTATAATAAATTCTTTTCTGCCAGCAGCTTTGCCTGCGTGTTAGTCAAAAATGCCTTTACTCCCGGAATGAAAATTTTACTAATTTTGCTAAGTTTTATCTAAATCCGTTCAGGCATTACGACGAGAAGAGGTAACAGACAGACAGAGTTAATTTTGCATTTAGAATATATGCTTGATTTATCGCCGGTGGAGTGCCCCATAGATCGAGCTCAGTAATATGCGGCATATCATAATTATGCCCAACAATCAATCTGCCTAGTCTTTTCCCAACTACAATGTGGTTGACTCCAGTCTAACCGGTTGCTGCAAAGCACCAGCATTTTACATGGAGCGACGGCCTATCTGACCTCCACAACCCAGTAACTGGGTAATACGATACCCTTGGGCAACACTGGTGTCAAATTTTCTGGCTTCTTACTATTCGTAACGACCAACGATCGTCGCCCCTTATAATGTTGATTTTAGTGATTACGCATAATAAGGTAATAATATGGTCTCAAAAGGTTTATAGGAGTGTCTGTAGACTGGACTCATTAGAAGACACACCTGCATTACTCTCAGTATCTAGAAATCTCCAAACATGGTTTTTACCACCCCGTCGCCCGATGCTCCACTAATATTGGAACACAGGCAAACATATCAGTATGTAACTGGAGAGCATGCCACGTTGCTGGAGGGGAGCAAATAAGAGGGGGTAACTGATTACATCGAAGATCTCCTGCTGTCTGTTGTATTGACCTACCTTGCTCCCTTCAAAACCAATTGTCTGTCAGGTAGGGTTCAGGCTGTTGCCAATACACTCCAAGACACCAGAAAACGTACATCAGGGAATTCTGGCCCTGACCTTAACGTCCCCCAAGTTTCAAGCGTTCACCAAGCGATGGCAAGCAGCTGTAGCCTCTCAATCGGTGGCAGAAAAGATACCCGTGGCGTCCAAGCCCATTATAACAAGCCTGGCCTCCCGCTTCCACGGTATTGTCACTGGCCGTGAGGATCTTAGGGCTGAGATCGCGGACAGAGTACTAACCATTACAAAAACCGGAACGGAAGGAACGGCACTAGTACAGATGAAACTAGTCTGGGAGTACGCATCTCTCAAGGACGCCTTTATCAAGTCGCACTGCCGGGCGCTTCAGATCCCTGCCGTTCTGGACCAAGCCCTGGATCTTCGCTCCAAGTGGGCGGCAGCCATCGCACCAATCCACCCACACAGCCATAATCGACAGATATGTGAAGAAGATGGCAACCGCGGAGTTGAGCGAACTGTCTGAAGACACCAAAAACAAACTACGTAGCTCAGCTCCGACCCACTGGAGCCAGCAGCTCCACTCCCGACTCAATGGAGTCTGCAGCATCATCTCGACTCACTGGGATAACATCACCCCGACTGCTGAGGCACCGCAGACAGTTCCGACTCACCGTGAACTCTGCGACTTCCGGTTCCGACTCACTGGAACCAACTTTCCACTGGCCTGGCAAGCATCTCAAATATGTATGGACAACTCATCCAATATCGACCTCCGGTCTCCGGAGGGGAGTGATGTAGCGGCATCAATGTCATCACATGGAAAACTAAGAAGCGAAATTTTTACGGCAACAAAAAGAACCGCAACGCCATCTACGATGAACTATCAACGAAATCCAGCATTGCGCAAGCAAAGTTCTCCGTGCGATTTGGACATATACAACAGTCCGAATATCAACTATAGGGCAGTTGCCCACCAGACAACAACCATCTGGTTCGGAGGGTCCTCCCTTTTCAGTGGAGATATACGGGACTTTACTCTCTGTTCGGCATACCTCTATATGTCAATTAAAATTGAATATTCTGCGGTATATTACTAAAACATTTAAAAACCAAAATGTTATCTTGTCTTACTTACGAGAACAATGCAACGAAATATTTTTGGCAAGCGTCCGGGATAACGTTGAGGATAATATAAATACTATCGTAGTTAACATTTTAACAGGTTTTTTCATAACAATGAGAAATGATTAAACATAAAGTCTTGTTTGACGAAAAAGCTTTTTCTGTGAAATGTTAGTTTTGCGATACCATATTTTATACTTATGTACAAACATGCTACTTTTTAATAATTTCATGACCGAATGTTTTAATATAATTAAAAACACTTGAACTTTTGAATAAATCCAACAAAATTTTCATGAGAATGAAGGATGTTTTCTTTCTTCAGGAAATAGCGCATATTAATTAGGTACAATATACACCAACAAAATCGTCCAGGCATCGATAAAATAGAGCTAAAAGCATTCTCTTGTTGAGAGTTCTCAAGAATGAGATGAGTTACAAAAGTTGTAAGTAAGTTTTAAGATAGTTGGTACTCCTTCGGCCGTTGTGATGGTTACTTTTTTTTCAATTGCAAATTATTTTGAATTAAGAATTTTGAATAAAGAAAAAAGAACGCTCATAGGGGTATAGAACCAAAAGTTGAGTCTCCACTTTTTCCACATTGTGACTAATAGTGCCATCTTGTTGCAGGGATTGAAAACTTGTGATGTGTCAAAACATCATTGTCAAATACGTCTATATCCTCTAGAAATCTAGGGTTATAAATGACACATTAAAACAAAGATAGCGCTATGTCTATTGGAGACTGTCACTGTTATTCTCAATAAATATCTTTAATTCAAACAAAATCAGAAATATACATTTTAGGGCAAATAAAACAAGACAAAATCCATATGCACTTAATACAAACATAGCACTGTCCACTTGATGGAAACAAAACATAGCTATCACCGAATTTCTAACCCTGACAATCTAGAAACCTCCAGGTGTATCTGGTTCAAATTTGCTTTATATCTTCTTCTAACTCTTTTCTACTGAATAGCAAAACAGTGTACAAAAATATATATTTTAGTGGTACAGGTTTTTGCCGTCTTTACAAAATCAACAAAGAGGAGACTGTCACCCTTGCATCTATACTTATCTTGTTTGTAGAATAAAAAACCTATGAAGTCGTCAAGGATACACACTAGGCATCACAATCGAGTGAAAAAGGCTTAAAAGACCAGCGATAAATGTTAAAATTATATTACATATATTGTCTCAATATTCAGTTTCACAATAAAAGTATTCGATTAAGGTTACAGCTGAATCTCGGGAAATTGAATCTAACTGACTTGAAAAGCAGGAGTAGGTAGATAATATTGTTTAGTAGAAAAGTTGATATCAGTTTTTCATTTAATCGAAAATACGCTTTAATGCATCAATTTCCAAGAAGATAGAAAAACGCAAGTGTTTTTCCCTAGCTCCCTATTTTACAAAAAAATAAAGGCGCAAATATCCAAAATCATTTGATATGCATCTTTTATCCTAATTTACCGTCAGTGCATATACCAAAAGATAAAAAACAAGATACAGCAATTTTCGTCTCAAGCCTCAGTATAAATAATTACGGTATTAATTTTACGGAGTCCTGTCCCATTTAAATGGGTGAATGAAAGTAGACTGACAAGACAACGCGGGACAAGCTCTCATTAAAATATGCTGCGTAAGCAGGTGAGAAGCAAAAGCCTTTTTTTTGTACAAGTAGAGTAGAGTAGGGACTCCATTTTCCGCACTTAGACTCCTATTCGGTCCGTTGTGCGTAGGTGTCCTGGCTACGTTAGCCAGCCTAGCTCCGCCCAGAAGCACAGAAGTTTCCTGGAAGCTTCACAGCCTTCGCGGAGCGACCTCACCGTTCCGAGGATTTTTTCACGTTGGGTAGCCACGGCCTCGCATTCCAGGATGACATGGGCGGCTGTTTCTTCGGCATCAAAGCAGCCTCTGCAGAGTGGGCTGTCTGTGGCGCCTATGTTAAAAAGATGTTTGTTGAGGGGGCAATGGCCCGTAATTGTCCCTATTATTGTTCTGAGGTTAATTCTNTTTTTTTGTACAATTTATCAAATGATCAAGGCTTCGAATATGGTGGCCCAGTACTAGATTTGATAGGTTTTATACATCTTTTGCACATGAAGTTCTTAAACAATCACGTAATACTGCGCAGCAATAAAACACTCTTTCTCATAATCACTAACACGTATCCCAATGGCTGATGATAAGTTTTTCGTTTAATGAACGCTTTTGAGAGTAAAATAGCTAATAAATAATAATAATAATCATTATAATTATTTATGAGCTCTTTTACTTTTTAGATGAAAATATAAAATATTATAATATACTTAAGATGTTTCCATCTAATAAAAGTTTTGGTTTTTAATCTTGTAATTTTCGACGTAGGTAGGTACTGTTGTACATTTATAATGTGTTATTGACAGTTATGGAGAGTCACATGTATTTTCAACAAAAAAATAATAATGTAGGTAGGTAATTTGACGGTCAACACTTATTGTACCGTAGAACAATTTCGAGAAAGACATCTTCACGCCCAATCTACGCTCGCCTTCAGAACCTAAACAGGGACGTATTTACTCTTATTGCTCTAGTAATATTGCGTGGCAATCTATATGGGCAATAAAACACTCAACCAATTACAATCAGGAACTTTCAGAGCCAGCAGTTACTTTTGTACTTACTGATTTTATTTAGGGAAGTAACAGCCCTGGTACGCCTAAATGACAACATACTGGGGCTCACTCTATACTTGCAAACGATGAAATGTTTTAAAGAATACGGTTTTTCTTTTTCAAAATTGTAGGTATAATACTATTATACCTAAACTATTATAATAATAGTTTTGGAGATAAGGGGTAATGTAATGTGATCAGTTTAATAACTTGTGAATTATTTATTTTAAATATATAATGAACCCTTTTCTGTTTTTTCTATATGTTTAAAGCGTTACGCGTGGGTTTTTGGGTCTTATATCTATATTTGTGTAACTAACAGCTGCAACGGTCCGGTAGAACAGATTCAGAGCAAATTGGCTATAACACACGGAGATACATTTTTATGCCGGATGCTCGAAACCCTAAAAAGAAAGAAAAATAGTTTATTTGATTTATTCACATTTTTGCATGATGGTTACATAAATATTATGAAAACGACTCCTGGAATATTAATACCTGCTCGTATTATTTGAGAAACTAGGAGTAGGCAGGTTTCATGAAATTGTAGGCACTGAATATATTGATGTTTGTTGTTAGTTCCGAACTTGAATTAGAAACACCGTTGCCTACATCATTCAAAGGTATTTATTCCAAGTTCCCTTGTGTGGGTACCTACTTGCTTATTTTATATAAGTTGTGATGTTATAAGTATACAGATTTAATAAATATGCTTTAAATTGTTGTTATAACACATTTTACTTATGACAAAATCAGCAGTGAGATCGAGTTAAATGGAAAATCAATAATTTAACAACAATTAATTACCAGGCCAGACAATTTAACGCAAGAGCAAGAATTAAAACGCCTTACGAAAAGCGTCATTTACACGGTACAAGTTTTAATTTATACCATGCAAGATTCTTTTACACGCCAGGGTTGCGGAATTTGTTCGAAAGAGTCACCGCGGCCCTGGAACGCAAAGGGCTTTAGAAGAAACACGGATGGAGTTCAGTAAGTAAGAGACGGACACGCCCTTCCGCTCCACCCAGAGTGGAAGAAGTCATTTGATGATTTCGCATCATTAAAAAAAAAAGATTATTTAACACCATACAAGTTTTCATTTATACTGCAATTTTACCTGACTCGGTGCATTTATGAAGTACAAGTTTATTAGTCGATCAGCTTTCAAGGCGGTCTTCTGCAGTCGAACAAAAAAATCCCCAAACTTTTTTCTTGGGGGTCATAACGGGCCATACAGTGAATTTGGACAAAGCAAAAATTGTATTGGTACATTGAACGCCACCTGCCAGGGTTGCGGAATTTATTCCAAATAGTTATGGCGGCCCTGAAACACAAAGGGCTTTAGGAGGAACATGGGTTTTAGTTAGTAAGAGTCAGACAAGCCCTTCCACTCCACGCAGAGCGGAAGAAGTCATTTGATGATTTCACATCCCATCCATACATGGACAGCCATAGTATATTTAGAAGTGTATAATCAAATCATGGATCGCTTTTCATGTAAGAATTCAAACTTTCGAAACATGTACAGTAACTCAGCGATCATTGTACCGATAGTCGTGTCAGCCAATGGCTTAATAGCCACGCCTTATAACAACGGATCAAGGGCTTGATTCAGAAAGCGACTCATATTGTTAGAAGGTTCTTCTATCTGGGGCTGTAACCGCCGCCGGTAGCTTGGGCCCTGTTATTTTTTATATTTTAAAAATATGTTTTTAAGAAGTATTTAAAAATGAAATCAGAAGTTAAAAACACGAACAAACAAAATAATAATAATTATACTGATAATCCCATCTCGCTGTACTGGAACAAACTATGAAAATAAAATGCCAATGCACTGAAAAACAAAGACGCGCCTGAAGCGATATCGCCTGCCTATGCAAACTAGAAAAGTAATTTTACTCGAACTCATTAAAAGTGCTCAATTGTCTGTCAGCACCCTCTTAGCTAAAATATTTTATTTGCTGCTGTTTTTAATAGACCGTGTTTATTACCCAAGAAAGTTTGTTGAAGAAGTTTGCTAATTGTTATTTTGTAACATTTATCTCATTCTGAACTCGGCTGTAGAGTTTTGAGTCTTTGAACATAAGTTGGGATGGTCAGAATTGGTTTTGAAGGTTTGTTTTTTCGATATTATAACTATGGTAGAAGATAATTATGAGGTGCGACCATTGCCCAGCAGCGTGATATTAAAAAATGGCTGGGAAAAAAAAAGAAAAGAATTATGAGAAAGTTTGGATGGATGGATGTTTGTAACTCAATCACGGCAGAACGGCTGAACGGATCTTGATGAAATTTGGCACAGAAGAGATTTTAGTCTTAAAATACACATAGGATACTTTTTATCCCGGGAGTATGTTCCCTTGGGATAATTTTCGACATCCACGCGGGCGGAGCCGCAGGCAGCTAGTAGCTAGTATTTTATTAATTTACGAAAGTATAAGTCTAGTAGGTATAAATATCAGCAAGAATTGTTTTTCTTTTAAAATCCGGGACGAGAAATATTTTTGGACCTCCACCATGACTAATAAACCTTAGGTGTTAATTTTTTTGGAGCAAGCAACGAAACGGCACCGTTAGTACTGAATACAAAAGCAAACGAATAAAAATAAAAACTATATGCCAGCATTTCCGCGTACCGTCCGTTTCCAATATTTAATTTTAACGTTTTTTTTTTACTCCTGTTAAGCTCCTCAGTCGCCATCTTAAATTCGATTCAGTGATTTGATTTGCGAGAAAATATCGACGCTCTGTGAAATACTAAGATTACTTATTTTTATTTTCTTGTTTAAAATTATTATCCGGCTGTTACCCAAATAAAATACATTTTAGCAAACTATAGACAGCTGTCCTGAAATTATCACTTTCTAAAAACAAAAGAAAGAAAAATTCAATATCAAAATAAGATCGTTACGAAAAAAACTTTTTCAATAATCAGAAGCAAAGACATCTCATCCTTCCAAAGAAAGTGTCGGATCATTCCTTCGCCAGTTAAACTTGGTTGCAATTAAACTTGAACCAATAGATGGTATCGACGATGCAAAGTTGTACTCCTCTGAGCCTGCAATTTGTTGAAATTCAGTTCGTTTGTGAGAAGACCGATAAAACTTTGCTCTCTGATTGGTTTCTGCTGTCTGTTGTTTAGTGGTACAAGCTTGTGATTGAAAAGTTCTGCTTCGTGAAGATGGTTAAGTTGTCGTGAAAGACGTCTTACTGGTAATGATATAAGGAACTTGACTTGCGTTTAGTTCGAGATCACCTTACTGAACTAGGTTTGCTTCTTCTAAGTCTGTATTATCATTTACAACAGGGATACTTTATCTTGGTTACGGGTTGTATAAGGATTGTAAGAAACATTTTGCCTTAACAACGAAGTTTAATGCAAAAGCTAAGCAAAATATCAAGGATAACCACTAAGAGGATGGTCTTCAAGTACTCATAAAACATCGTGAGGAAACAAGCATATTCTAGAACAGTGGTTCCCAACCTGTGGTCCGTGGACCACTGGTGGTCCGCAAGGGCCAAAATAAGGTCCGCGAAAGGTTTAAAACTTCACTTTTTTCACCTCAAAAATGTCATTGATGCAAACTGATTCTAAGTTTCTTCAGAAATGTGTCTTCTATGACAACACTTTTTAATTTTGATTTCAAAGCATAGTTATACTACAAGTTTTGAATATCTAAATGATATAAGTTTATTTTTAGTTTAACATGGTTTTTATTTTTTTTTATTCCTGGTCCTTGCTAGCAACAAAGAAATCAAAGTGGTCCCGGGTCAAATAAAGGTTGGGAACCACTGTTTAGAAGAAAGAAATCGAAGACATGTGACATTTACCAATCTGCACTGGGTGGTGAATTACAGACCACCCCGTCTCACAGAGCAGGTCTGTATCCCAGCAGTGGCGACATCATGGACTGATCAGGCGATGCTTCACTACTTTGACAGTTAGTGCAAAAATGTAATCTGTTTTTTTTTGTTTCAGGCGGACATAGCACATTCGGCCAAAGGCTACGAGTCAGAGGATGAGAACGCGGGGAGAAAGTGGCAGAGGGCCAGCGACGAACGGCCAGCCAGTAAGACTACCATGTACTCAAAGCAGGTGAGATATTTATACGACTATAATTATAAATCAAAATTATAAAACTCTTCCGTTACTGACTGAGTGACTGACAGACAACGCACAGCCGAAACTACTGGTAGTGGAAAGTTTCTTGTGAAGTATATGGGAGTAATACAAGGGGATTTCCCAAAATTCCTACGGGAACGGGAAAAACGGTATATGCGCGTACGAAGTCGCGGGGCAAGAGCTAGTAGAATATAAATACCGGTCAAGTGCGAGTCGGACTCTCACACGAAGAGTTCCGTACCATAAACCGAAAAATACACGTTTCTTGTATGGCCCCCTTTCATTTTTTATTTAATATAATTTTAGTGTTTGTTATTATAGCGGGAATAGAAATACCTACATACTTTGTGAAAATTCAACTTTCTACCTATTACGGTTCTTGAGATACAGCCCGCTGACAGACAGGCGGACGGACGGACGGCTGGAAAGTGGAGGCAATAGGGTTCTGTACCGGAAGGGTAACCAACGGTGTAACGTTACAGCTCACCCGACCTGATAATATCAGTATGAACAGAAACGCACAAATTATGGAGGAGTTCCGCATATCCTGATAACGGTATCCTAAAAGCTAACCAGAAGGCCAAATGTTGTACTTAGAAAGCATACAAATTCAAATAGCCTAGCCTAGTATCATCGCAACGACATCAATCAATGTCAAAAATTAATCAACTTTTAGGGAAATTACAGGTGTTTTTTACTGTTTGCTCAAAAGTACACAGTATCTATGGGCTGATAAAAACGCAGCTATAAATCCTCTCCTCAAGTTTAATGGTTCAAATTGAATAAAGCTACAAACAAAATATGGAGTTAAATCATTTGCTTAAACCTTTAAATCGATTGCCAATCATTCAATTCATCTTGATTTAAAATAAAAGCTGAAAAGCTAACAGTCTGCCCAGAAATTAATTGGCTTTCCAATTGTAGGTATCTACTAAGAATAAATTGTTTTTCTTGAAATACGTTCAGAAACGTTTTTTAAACACTAAGCTACTGAATGGGCCTTTGTTTCAAGTTTCTCATCATTAAATTAGGCTGATGGATGGTTGTCTATCCAAAATAAGCTTTTTCATTATCATTATTTCTGTATTTACCTACAGTTTTTAACGGAAACATTACTATCAAATCAAAAAATCATTGAAACACTCATTTATGTTTTACTAATAGTTGTTAATGTACTAAGCGTGATTGGAAGTGCCTGCCAGGGTTGCTGAATTGTTCGAGATATCGCGACCCTGGAACGCAAGGGGTATTGATAGGAACACGGTTGGGTAACAGACAGTAGGTAAGAGTCTGACACTCACTCCTGCACAGATCTGGTTAAGTTAATCCTACTTCCAAATTATGTGACCTTCTTCGTATCAATGGTACAGTTCTGCCGTAAAAGTCTTTCATTTCGGTTAATTTGGGGTCATGTGCAGAAACCACATGTAACGAAAGATGTTATGCCAAGAAGGTTCATGTATAGCACTTACCGGCATTATTTTATTACCATCATTTAGAGCACAGATGCCATTACTCGGTAGTGCATAAGTCGCTGGCGTAAATGGCGCTACAAGAGGTAGCACGTACTCCACTGCGGCTGCATCCCTGATACTGCCTACTTTTTAATTGGTGTTCTCTGTAGTATATTGGTGGCTTTACAGAGAGAAACAAAAATTTGATTTAGTTCTACATCCGAACCATTCGGCCAACGCTTTCGAAAAGATAAGTTGTCGTAGTGTATCGTTAGTTGTTCAAAGATGCGACTTTCGAGGCCGTTGTAGTGACCAGAGTATCGCTTAAATCAACGACTTAGTTTCTCCCGGGACGTGCTAAAAGCATTGCACAATGGGGGCACCGCATTGGTGCGTTTCACTGGAGATCATGAATAATCACTGTGTAGTTTCAGTCTGTAGCAATTTGAAATATCTGCTTTCCCAGAATAGGTTATATTAAGAGAATTTTCGCAGAGCTAAAGAGCCTATGTGACATCAACAACACATTGTTCAAAACGATTTCTTGATGTCATTTGGTTGTTTCGTTCATCTTGAAGAAATCGAAGAAATATTTTATTTTTTTCTTAGTTACGAAAGTCTTACCACTTTGTCAGTTCATAATTCTTTATGGCACACTGTCACACCAAATGACTTCTTCCGCTCTGGGAGGAACGGAAGGGCGTGACAGACTCATACTGACTAAAACCCATCCGTGTACCTTCTAAAGTCCTTTGCGGTCCGGTTTCGCAGACTATGCTGAATGATTTAGTTCCAAAGTTTAATTCTAACCTGGCGTTCTTTTTAATAAATTACTAATACAGTAGGTACAAGTGTACATATATTTCATATATTTCGGAAACCCCAGTTTTATCGTGCCTACGTGTTAATAATAGCTTGATTAATATCAGTTTAGTTTAGACAAAGATTCATGTTAAATAGGTATAAAAAAATTTTTTTGATTAGATTAGTAATTTTGATAAAAATAATAATTTTTAGTTAAAAATTATGTTAATTTGTATGCAAATTAGTAGCAGCAAAAATAAATCTACGGCTATTGATTGTCAATTAGACTGCCCTAGTCTTTAATGTCAATTAGAAAAAGAGGACCGACAAGAATGTTTGAAGCCCAGACTAATGATGACCAATGACGTTAAGCGATAAGTCGTTGGAAAGGTTTTTTTTTTTATTTTCTACAACTTTCATTAAGTTTATTTATTTATTTATTTATTTAAACTTTATGTACAATAGTGGTACATGGGCGGACTTAATGCATCAAGGCATTCTCTACCAGTCAACCTTTGGGTTATTAAGACTATACTGTGGTGTGTACTATAAGTTGCTGCCATTATGAAAAAAAATGAGACAAAACAATAATTTTAAGCGTCTTAATTGGGTACCTATACATGAAAAGGGTGTAGTAAAAGGTAACTTCTGACTGAGGTATAACATAAATAGAGATATTCGTAAAACAGAAAACGGGAAGCAGCGTCTAATATCTGACAAGTACTACGATATAAAAAAAAAATATTAAAAGCTTCAGGCGTGAAGTCCAGATCATACACTGTCTAATGGATGGGCTTCAAGCTATAATTGTTTTGTAGTATTTTTTATTAATAGTTCACAAAGATTTTTAGATGTTCTATCTCAGTCACCAGTCATTTTACAGTGATTGATTTGTATTTAAAACGTTTACAACCTCCTTTATCATTAAAAAAAAAATTGAACCGTCATCTCAATTGATGCTAATCATCAGCCGCGCGCGACAGTCACACGCGAGAGACGTGCGCAGCTGCGATCGGCCACGATGCTCGGAATTGTACCTTAAGGATTGTCAGTTCCGGGGGTCGCACCAGGCGGCAGCTGACTTAATGACACGCGGGGTCGCGATAGTCGCTTGAAGGATCCGGCAATTGGGTCTCGAGGTGGCCCTGCACAAGACGGAGGCCATGTGCTTTCATGGTTCTCGGAACAGGCCACCAGCGGGATCCAAAGTAACGGTAGGAGGGGTTCACATCGGCGTCAGGTCGACGATCAGGTATCTGGGGCTCGTTCTCGACAGCCGGTGGAACTTCGAGGAGCACTTCCAACGTTTGGCTCCCAGACTGGAGCGGGTCGAAACTGCCTTCAAGCGGCCCCTGCCCAATCTAGGGGGTCCAAACGCCTCCTGCCGGAGGCTCTATGCGGGCCTGCGGACGGCGAGCGTTGGGTGGCTTGCTGTCCAATCACCACCAGGCCCGGGTCGATGGCGCGTTGTGTTTCACGCGCGCCTCAAAGAGATGTCAGCATAGAAGACGAGGCCCGCCAGGGCCAGAGCCTGCCAGGGTTGCGGAATTTGTTCGAAAGAGTCACCGCGGTCCTGGAACGCAAAGGACTTTAGAAGGAACACGGATGGGTTTTAGTCAGTAAGAATCTGACACGCCCTTCCGCTCCACCCAGAGCTTCCGCTCTGGGTGGAGCGAAGTCATTTAATGATTTCCCATCCTTAAAAAAAAAAAAAAATTGTCAGTTAATTTCACCTAAGTTTTCACGGTGACATTTTTACTAGGTCTATGTTACATTTCTCACAGCAAAACAGTTTTTCTGTAATGGTAAACACAGCTGCCAAAGAAATCCCAGCTCGAACAAACAGCATAGTAATAGAAGAGGAAGTAACATGCTAAGCAAGGCTGAGTGCTGCGAATGCTTGCAATTCGGCGTTCCTTTGTTTTATCATTAAGCCCGTCCGACACGACACGTGCGCCATCTATAATCATCAGCATAATTCTGCAATGGACTCAGCTTTTGCTAATAATTCTCTATTAGTCATAGTTTCGAACTTGGTGACAGTGATTTTTAAGTTTCCACGCCGTTTAAAAAGGAATTTTAATAATAGGGCGACTTCGTCTGTCAGCCAATTTGTTTGATAGAACATATTATTATGCCGCATAGTTTTTAAGTTTTGAATAAAAAAATATCAGTGAAAATATCATTCTCGTACCTCCGAAGTTTACAAATCGAAAACACTTTGCCTATCCAGTGGGATCTACCCTTAAATGACATGCTTACTATGCACAGCTCAAGAGGCGTGTTTTGGACAACAAAATCAGCAGTTCACCTAAAGGCAATATTTACACAAATAGACAGATAATAATAATGACGAATTTTATTCAACGCTGCGATTTTTCTCAACCACTTCAATAAATTCAATGATAATTTGACTTCAAATCACAGTACCGACTAAGTTTCAACTGAAAGGGCAGATGTACGTTCATTCAAATGAACGCGGAGGAGCTAGCAGATTGAGAATTGATTTTGATGTTCAGTTAGTTCAGCTTTCGAATACGGTGCAATTTCGTATCGGGACAAATATTTGCACAGCCTAGAGATATTAGTATAAAGACTGAAACTTTTAATGAATTTGTCACTGGATAAACCTGAATTTACTCGTTTAAACTGTAGGTACAGACTGTACCAACTAATATGATTTCGAATATGAATTTATTGACATTTATTGTAGTTTCGGAGGACTTAAGGAATTTACATCTATTTTCATAACTTAAAAAATGTTTATTTAAAAAAAGTGTTTGAGACCCCCAAAATAAGCCCGTTTAGGCTTGGTACCAAGTCATTCAATCCGACCGAGAGGCACACATGTGATCTTAAGCTTCCGTTACACGCTCATGCAAACATCAATCTGGAAATCATGATTGTCGAATGATTGACGGTGAGTGATGGAATTCAACCGACATTACCGTAAACTAAAGTCGTGAATAATCAGATATCCAGATTTTGGTCAATCAATTTCATGCAACCAGTCCCATTGCACGGTAGGTTATCCTTCAGTCACAGCGTTGACCGTGGTCAAACTGACACCAAAACCTACCGTGCAATGGGCACCTTATATTTGTTCCGTTTTTCTTTAACGGAGGTTTGGAATTGTTAAGATATGAACTTTGGAATGATCCATTTTTAAGTGCAGAGAACCAGAGGCAAAAAGTATTTTTCAGTAACGATTTATAGTAATTTTTCGAAGGATTGATCACCATTGGAGTTCAGCACACATACAGCAATCCTGTTATAAACAAACTTTAATGTCTCCCGCCCACTATCCCACATGAATTATTGAAGTAGGCTCTATACCCACGCTTAGATACTTGTTTTTGTGATGAAGATGTTTCCCAACTTGTAATGATGGGTGGGCGTAAAACTTTCTGTTTCCGATTACAATTCTGATAAACACAGATTTAATATTGTTAGAACAAAATTGATAGTTAATCTTTGAATACACAAAATTCTTTGCATCTATTATTCTTATTTGAATCGGTTTTGTTTCCATCGACCTATTAATTTTTGGCAATCATCAACATTTTCTAAGCCCCGAATCACCCACTGGTAATGATTCGGCTAGGCTTTCCCTCTCTTCTACCGTAAGTGTGGCAACACTTACGATAAATCATAGTATGTGCCGAAATATGCGACGGAAAGTTAGGCTTGTTTACGCTTGCATTGCTGTTTAAATTACTTCAAGTCAAAATTAAAGTCATTTATTTCAACCAAAACTTTTAGAAGTTTACACTAAAAGGCGCCTATAAACGTCAACATGAAAAGTTAAACAAAACATTAAAATAATGAAGTGACTCCAGTAAATATTCCTGTTAAATAGCACACGGAATAACCCACTGAAGAGAGAAATGGAAGGAATGGGGAGAGGAGAGGCCTTTGCCCAGGAGTGGAAGTGGGAGAGTTGAAGTTGACAAAAAAAATATGCAACACTCGAAGATAGATAAAACATTTATTTGTTGTAAACGCCAAAAACAGTGTAATATACATAAAAGTACAATTAAATTATAAAAAACAAAGCACCTAGACAAAAATAGTAAAATAGTTTCTCATGACTGTATTACTAACATTTATTTTTAAGTTTTTTATGTATTTACTAACACTATATGAACACATTAGTCTGAAATAAAAGGAATTGAAAAATAATATCTTAATAATTACAGTAATCTTAATGTGGTGTACTTTAAAAAAAAAACACGTTGAAAACAAAGAAAGTGACATTAGGTCATTGGTATGTAGGTAGTAAGCAAAAATAGAAAATATACATATTTTAAAGTACTAAACTAACACTGGCATCTTATTCCAAACTAAATGAAAGCCAGACTATTCTATCCACTAGCAAAGTAGAATTAAAACTTCCAACTTCACTTGGAACTTTCATTAAGGAGGATATTTGCTTAAAATTTACGTACAGAATGATACTTATCATCTATTTTTGCTTGGCTCAACTGAAATTAATATCTACTTCGTGCGCTTTTTCGTTATTCTTTTGTAACCTTCAAAAGAAAAAAAAGGGTCTACTGTCCTTATAAAAACAAAAGTGATTCTTAGCTCGTCAATTTAAGGTTTTAGAGTAATACTGACTACATAGTAATAATACTCATATTTCTATCAAACATAACATCAACACCTGCAACGAATAACATCGTGACTCAGTTTTAAGCAATTTTAAGTTACAATAAAATTCATGCGGGACAATGATTGTAATTTAAAATTGCCTAAAACTGAGTTCCGATGTAATTCCTCGAAGGTATGCAAGGGCTGTATGTCCCGAGGGGTTTGGGGTAAAATCGTTGGGCCCGCCAGGGCCAGCGCCTGCCAGGGTAGCGGAATTTGTTCGAAAGAGATACCGCAGCCCTGGAACGAAAAGGGCATTTTAAGGGGCACGGATGGGTTTTGGTCAGTGAGAGTCTGACACTCCCTTCTGCTCCTGGCCGGAGCGTCATTTGATGAATTCACATTTTTTTAAAAATTGTGTAAAGTCGAGGGCAATCCTATTGCCATCAAGCAACCTTTTTCTTAAGACCCAACAATTTTCTTAAGGCCCTGACTTATCACTTGAAGGTCATGAGTGTGGTCTGTTTTATTTTAGAATTAAATGGTATAGTATTTAGTTATCGAAACTCCTAACTTGAAAATAAAAACAGAAGTCTTCACAACTGACACGATCAAATTAAACTGACTGACTTAATTAACTAACTCATTCCTTTTTTTTGCCAGGAGTTCCGGGAGCAATACTGCATCAACAACAAACAACTGGATCTGCTGGAACTGGAGAAGTCCAAGAAGGATCGATTTCTCGGATGCCTCTCCCAATACCATATCGAGAGTCCATGTTCCAGAGCCAATAGGTAAGCTTACTGCTTTATCGTCGAATTTCACAGACTAAATGTTTAAACTTAAAAAAGAAACAAATCCGAGAGCATAAGATACAACCTAATTAAAACTGAATGATTCGAATGATATATCTTGCCAAGGTCAAAAGTGAAGAACATTCACAAAAGAAAAAAATACATCCTAAAATATCTCACATTCGTTCCATAAGAATTATTATTACAGGAAATATGTCACTAGCTTTATCAAGGTATTCCGGTATACGAAAAATATGCACAAAAGATACAGTCGTTAACAATACGTATGCGGAACCCGGCAGTTCTTTGTGTACCAAGTAGAAATAATAGGGAGTAAGGACTCTACATTATTTTTTCCATACAGACTCAGTTGAATACAGTTCAGTTCAAACAATACGAACCCACTATAGTCTATAGAATAGGAAGTATTTACTTCATCGATATTAATTTATCATCATTCTCGCGCTGGTGTCAAAAATATGAAATTAAAAAAATATTTTATATGTGGTGTACAATGTGTACATGTAGCGGTATCAATGCCACCACATGAAAAACTAAGAAGCGAAATTTGTACGGAAACAAAAAGAACCGCAACGCCATCTACGACGAACTAACAACGAAATTCTGCATCGCGCAAGCAAAGTTATCCGTGCGATTTGAACATATACAACAGTCCGAATATTAATCGTGCAGTTGCCCACCAGGCACAATAACCGTCTGGTTCGGAGGATCCTCCCATTTTTATTGGAGGTATGCGGGACTTTACTCTCTGTACCGCATACCTCTATATACACTTCGCACGTGACTTCGTCTGCGCAGATTTGGTACAAACAAATTCCACACCCCATTTCACGGGAGGAGTTTCCTAAAATCCTTTAAAAAAACCGATATTTGTAGAACCGTACACTGATTGGTCGCCAACATGTCGTCAGTTTAGGTTGGTTTATAATTTTTCGGAATTAAGTACTTGGAGAGATTATAGACCAATAAATTTTATGCGTAAAAAGGTATTTCAAATGTTCAGTTGACAAATGTATCGAGAGTTTACATATTATCTCTCAACATATTTTATAAGCTTACGGCCATCTTCCGGTGAACTATTACGAGTGTTAAGATTCAATCTACCAGTTTTTGTTAATACAAGTTTATAGGTATCTTTGTATGCGTTGTACGTATAGAATGGTCTAGCAAAAGTATAATAGGCCAAATTTTCAATTTTGCGAATTTTTTTCAGTATCTCTTCATTACTCTTCAAAGATAGATTCACAAAACGATATAAATTTCTACTACTAAATAATTCATTAACTTTGTGTTCTTCAATTGAAAGGAATAAATTTACAACATTTTTTAAATTATCTGATAAGGCAATGTGTAATGATAGCGCATACCAGCCAGTGATTTAGCTGCCCAATGATCAGAATAAATTTTAGTTTTTTCCATTAATTAATCTAATATAACTTTTCCATTGCTTTGTAAAGTACTCATTAAAGCACCATCAATTTTTAGCTTAGAATCTAATTTGTTTCGAACGTTGGCGGGATTGTAAGAACCATTACATTAAAAATATAATTCATAATTTTTTCATGCTTCTTATAACATTATTCTATTTTTAATTGATCAGAAATATTTTCAATTGCGAAATATTCTGCGAATGACCTGTGCACAAATATTGGCATGTTATCAGAAGTTACGCTGTATATAAATCCAGTCTTCTCCACGCCTTTTTTTTATTTACTTGATCACGTCCTTGATTTCTTTCAACTCTTTTCTGCTGAATAATTTATGATTTCTTGTATAATAACATACGCAGCAATTTTTTTGTGCTTGGAAATAAATTCAGCTCGTTGTTTCTCATTAGTTACTATAATATCGGGATTACAAATGTCCATCTTGTTCTTGTCTTGAAAACGTATTTTCAGTTTAGTTTCGACAAAGCGTTCATAAATCGTAAAATATTAATGTCTTAATTCCATTTATTTGTACTTTTTGTAACGTCTTTTATGTCGGTTTTGAATAAATCAGCAAGTAGAAAAAGATGTAAAGGAGTTCCAACAAAACCGATCATGCTTTCAAATTCACTGATGCCACCATTATATTGCATACGCAATCATACAAGCATTTCCTTATATACATTAGTTGAATCAAATTCCCACAATGGAAGGTGCGTGAACTTCACTTCTCTTCGTAAATAATCAAAAGTATTTAAGTATATTTCGTGCAATGATAAATTTGGCAATTTATTCATTGCTCTGGATCTACCAATCGATTTGAGCATTTCACTCATGTGTTGAATAAAATCAAAGACATTTTCTAGTTGTTTCTTTTCAAATTCTCTCAGTAACAAGTTACATTTCCAAAACTTTTCTAAATATTCACCCCGTTCTGTGGGAGTTAAGTTTAATATTTCGTAGGCTAAACCGAATTTTCGTTCTAATATTGATTTAATGTTGTTGTTTGACCTGCTAGCACTACACATTTTATGTTTTCGAGGAGAGCTCCTTACAGATTTTTAAAATTGCATAACTTCAATCATATAATGTGGGCAAATTTCATCAAAGCCGTCAAATATGAAAATTATTCTTCTCCTGTTATAAAAATGGAGGAACATTTTTAGCTCGAATATAGTCCATTGATCACCAGTACAGTCTTTCAAACTTATAGTTCCGTTTGATTCTTCCAACTCAATGCCTAGTTTATGAGCTTTTTTAGTTTTCCAGTCATGATAACATGACACAATAATTTTAACGTATTCAATAAATCGATGTTTGTTTTTTTGTCTTGCCACTTTCTAAATTCTGTCGAGAATTCTAGTAAGTTAATCCTTACTATCCAAATACTAGGATCGAATATCTTAGTTTCCAGTGATAAATGAGTCAGTAGCGTTGATTTGCCCATTCCAGGTTTTGCTGTTATAAGGATATTGTCACCTGCAATATCATTAAGTGTTTCTATTAATTTTCCGTTATCACATTTTGGAGTACCATCCATGTTTAACTTTCCGCCACGTATATGTTATGTCTTTTTACATATAAATGTAAAAAGATTCATATCTTCATGATTCGAATTTTCAAGCGGTTTACCAAGTTTCCCAATCATTCTCTCTTTAAAATATTCATTTCTACAAACGCCAAAGATTCATCATCAATGATTAAATCTAAGCTTATTTCTTTATCTCAAAAATCGACCGTACTTATTTTAATAAAGTTTTTATAGTTCTTCACTCATGCAAGTTAGATTATTTTTCACATCATTAACTAAATCTACAGTTTGAGGCAAATTTTTCTTAATTATTTTAGCAGAGACTCGATTAGTTATCTTCAACTTCTCATTAATAGTTTTTGCAATTTTTCGAAATGTTGTCTGATTTCGGAACCTTAGTACATTTTCACAAACAAAAAGGAGTATTTTTTTGTTCTTTGGTTTTTGCCAGTTCAGCACATAATTCATTACAGTCATTGTTTGGTAGATTCAAAAAATATTCTAAGTCCAATTCAATATGGTCCCTATTTTTTAGTATCTGTAATGATAATAATGTTTAAAAATGGAATATCAAATTTAATGGACGATAAAGCGTCTTCTTTAAATGTGTAATCAATATGCTGTATTCTATTTCGACAAATAACATTCATAAGAGACCAGTGGTTGGTCAATCATTGACCAGGATTGCTTTATCAAGAAAATCAGTATATTTTGTAAGATACGATCGGATAGGAGACAACCACCATTTTTGTATATCATCATTATATGTTAGAAATATCGCGTCTACGGTAATGCGAAAAAAAGTATTTCCTTGATCGTACTGCAGGTCTTCTATTTCATTCTTTAACAATTTTTGTACGTTGTTTTCATCAGCTTGATTTATGTAAAAATATGTTTATTTAAGAAATCTTCTGCCATATTCTTATCATGTGCGCTATATTAAAATGAAAGTTTTGGAAAGTTTATGTACTTTTACCTCGAATCTACACTTCTGCAAATTTGAATTTTAACTGTTAATTTTTACGATAGCCTACTAGCAAGTTCTTCTAATGAGTCAATTTCATCTGTGAAATTCATGAGTTGGCTGTTTTCATCTGGCACTAGTACATAACCGACAGCACCAGCTATACCCCCATTAAGTTTTAGAAATTCTTTGGCAAGACTAGCATCGATTGTGACTTTATTGTAAGGTTGTGATTTCAGTAATGGATCATATATTTGCGACGCTAAATCAAATCTAAAGGTACATTTTGTCGAGTTTTATGCACATTAATGTATGGGGCAGTCGATTCTTTTTTCCCTATTTCAGTGTTGGACCCATAGTGTTAGTTGTTCATAATGATGAGTACAATGACCCCTTAAGATATATTGCGTTTATTCTGTTACACGTTGTATTTATGAGCAAAAGAGTTCCTAATTAAATTGTATTTATAGTAAAGTTGGACGGACTTCCCAGAGGAGCTCGTGGCTAAGTAATAATAGCCGCACGAGTCGATCTTTAAGGTTAAGCAACGGAACCGTGCTGTTCCGTGCCTCGGAAAGCACGTCAAGCCCTTGGTACCAGCAGTGTTTTTTGTAGTTTTTTGGCAGTCGTTACAGATTGTCAGAAGCCAGAAAATCTGACACCAGTCTTGCCAAGAAGTACCGTGTTACCCAGTTAATGAGTTGTGGAGGTCTGGTGTTCCATGTAAAATACTAGTATTCGGCTGAATTTGGTTTGACTGGAAGCCGACCCCAATGTAATTGGTAAAAGGCTAAGCAGATGATGTGAAAAGGCTAAGCACTTCCTTCTGCAATGTTTCCTCAACTGCTCAGACTGCTGCAACTGCAATTGATTTTTGGGTAGTTGTGTGTATTTTTTTTATTTGACATCTCAAATAAAAAAAAAACAGCGAGTTTATCCAGAAGAAGCATGTTCACTTTAATTTTGGAGAGATTATAGGGTTGCAAACATAGACGAAGGCAGAGAGTTCCACTCCTTGGCTGTGCGCATTATAAAAGGCGTTTGGAAACGCTTAATGCAAGCGTTTCCAAACGCCTTTTGGAATAGCAACAAGTTAGTGATGGTAATGAAAAATTGCGGCTTATCACGGAGCACCTAGTACAAATAAATTATACTACAAAAAATCTTCAAAGAGTTCATAGCTTCAAACAATAACAATACTGTCCCGACTTTTCAACTCACTAATGTAGGGATTTCATCAAACTTTAAACGTGAAGTACCTATGTATTTTTCTTTTAAAGAGACCGAAACTATGAAAACTTCAACTCTTCATTGATATTGGTATTGCTATACAGAGAAACACAATTTTGAAATCATAACACAAATTATATAATGGACATTTTTCGCACTAAGTTAACACCATCACATAAAAATAGGTCTGATCCTTATCAGTGCTGGGTTCTTATTAATAAATAATCTTACGTATAAATATCGATAAACTGACGTACCATCGAGAATTGCGACACCAAAATAATAATGAAAAAAAATGTTGCCATAATAAAAAGGTTACTAAGAGAATTGCGTTTTTTTTTTAAATTCAAAGACCAATTATTGTTCTCACTATTTTGTCCACTTTAGTAGTTTCTTCGTAGTGCTATATTTAAACATTTTCATTTTTAGAACAGACCGTTTGTTGATCCGTTAGGTATAAATGATAAACTTAGTTTTTTGTTTCAAATTTAGTTTAATTTTTTTACTATAGTATTTCTAAGGCTAATCAATTCATTAAGTAGGTACTCTATCCAATTCAATTTGTAGAGACAAAAATACCACTAAATCCTTCTCAAAACGGTTGAACGTTGTACTTAACTGAATTTATTTATGGAAAGGTTGTTTTAACAGACGTGTAAATGCTGAACTTTCAGCAGTTCAATATGTGTGAAAGCGATATGGTGCGGAAGTGATGTACGTTTATTTTAATGTGGAAAGCGGAAATGTTAAAACTATTTCATGAATAGCATTTTTTTGTGACTCAACTAAAAAAATAACTGGTACGTGGAATTATGGCAATTTGTGGCTTTTGAATTTTGTTATTCAGGTCTTGTTATGGAGTATCGTGTTTCCCAGTTGAGGGGTTGTGATTCGATAGGCAGTCATTTCCTGTAAAATACTGGTATTCAGTCAGCTGCATCTAGTTCGACTAGTAGCTGGCCTCAATGTAGATGGCTAGGCAAGATTGATTGATTTAAGTTCCCTGTTCATTTTTAATTTTTTGTGTGTGTTCAAGGGGATTCGAGAATGGTTTAGATTGATTGACAATTGGACCCGGCAGGTGGCGCTGCAATCGATTTCTATAATGTTTCGTCAGACACAAAGCAAACGTTCGGACAGAACAACGTCTGTCGGGACCACTAGTATTATTATTCCCCTGAGGAAAGTTTGTATTAGTAAAAATACTTTTCCCTCTATGGCCATAAAAATGTATCTTCGGGATTTTAGAAGCGAAAATTTCAGATATTTTATTTTTAGGAATTTGCCATTTCAAGATCATATTGATGAATGATTTCAAGTACCTTTTATAAAAAACAGAAGGGCATTTTCGATTTTTAAAGATGTCTGCATTTACCTTGACACCTCTAATTTTCTTATTCTTTTTACATTTTCGGTGGCTGAGAGGATATTGCATCACTACTATGAATTTTAACGTTTTTTAGTACGAGAAGTACGGTCTCAAGGTAAAGAAATGATGATCTCGATTTATTTGACATTTAACACTGAAAGGCATGATCATGAAAAAGGTTTTGCACCAGCGTAGTACCTATCTTCTACTATTTAAAATTAACCAAGCTTTTAACATAGGAATTTCCCTCATGAATTTGATTATCATACAGAAAAAGAATTTTCCAAATACAACTGGTAGTTCCAGAAGTTAGCGCATTCAAACAAACAAACAAACAAACTCTTCAGTTTTCTTATATTAGTATGGATAGATGTTTATTTGTGACGCAAATAAACATCTATGGTGGTCCATCATAAACCAAACTCTAATCAAAAGGAAGCAAGATAAATCTAGGAAGTTTTTTTTTTGTAACAATTTAGGGTCATTAACAGTACAAAGATGGCGTACCTAATACTCAAGACTGAGTATCGGCATCCTCAGTTGATTTAGACGATAAATGACCTCCTTTTAGAAGAGGAAAAGGTAACAAATTGAGCATTTTATTATTCTACACCCTTGTAATCGTATTGGGCTCAAGTGGAGGTCAACGGCACTTTTATATTTTTGCTGGCTTTACTTTTTCTGGGCTATCTATTTTGTTAAGCTGCTTTTTGTAAAAAGTTGGTTTGGTACGTTTTGTAGCTCGCTCTTACCTGGGTAGAAAGTCCTCCAAACATGATCATAAATGTGTTTTTTTTGCTATTCTGCAGTGACACGACATAAAGCCAAGCTCGGAATACTTTTCAACATTACAAACGGGTTCAATTAATATCTAATCTACATGTGACTTGTGAAGCAAATTGATTGCTGTTACAAATTTAACGTATCTGTTTAAGTTTTTGACTTTACATAAACTTACTATCTTAGTTTAATTTAAAGTCGCAAAGTCCTTTGCTTAATTTCAACTAGCTATTGTGCAGCATTGAAACGATAATTTCATAATAGAATTACAGAAACCCTTGGAGTAATTTTAGCAAGGAGTTTCATTTGTAACTACTCTCATTTTGCAAAGAAAATAATTAAGCTCGTATTTGAAACAAGAAAAAACAATATCGTTTCTTATTTATGTAGGTTCGTTGCCGTTCTGGCCAATTAAACATCTAAAATCCTTTCCGAATTAGTGTTTATTTCTGTTTTATTCATAAGTTGTCCTACATTTCGGATGGTCGAATTTGAACAAACAATATTTTATGAAGAGTTATTAATTTTACAAAGCTATATAATAACAGCCACACAGTTCGACCTTCAAGGTTAAGCAACGTGTGCCGAGGTTGGTCTGTAGATGGGTGACCATCTTAACATACCGAGACTCCTCCGTGCCTCGGAAAGCACGTTAAGCCGTTGGTCCCGGCTGTCATTTTTAGATCTTTGGCAGTCGTTATGGATAGTCAGAAGCCAGATAATCTGGCACCAGTCTTGCCAAGGAGTACCGTGTTACCCAGTTAATGGGTTGTGGAGGTCTGGTAGGCAGCCGCTCCACGTAAAATACTGGTTTTCAGCTGAATCCGGTTTGACTGGAAGCGGACCCCAATATAGTTGGGAAAAGGCAAGGGGTAGATGATGATATTCATTTTACAGAGCCATGATCGAAAAAAGATGTGATGATTTCGGGGTTCTGCAAATTACTTGAAACATTATTCGTTGGGAAATTCTAATTAACAACCGCAAAAAAAAAACATATTTTTTCATAGAAAATAGAAAATTCCACTCCTTAGCTGGACGTAGAATTAGGGATATAAATATTTACTGTTGACCGTATTTTGGTATCTTCTCTAGTCTTCCATATTATATTACTCGTACTACTAACAAGGCTGGTTAGCCTTGACCAGGGCAGACCACGTTTCGACTGGAGGTTATCAAAGCGTTTTCTGTTTTGTTCCAGAGCATCATTTCTATCCGTGTGCGTCAGGAGGCGTGTGCCCTCAGATGAGAATCTCAACACCGATTATGCACCAATACAGAGGTATCCCAGGTAAGTGGCAATGATCACGATATTCTAACGGTCAGCGGCCATTGAGCAGCAAAATTGACAATGAGCTAAATATCACCTGTTACATCGTTCGAAATAGGACTGCAACATTAAATTATCCTTTGCATTTATTTAACTCATCTCTATGTTAATCTAAGGAAATATTATAGAGGTAGAACTTCTTCTAGTTTTGACAAAGTAACATTCCTCAAGCCATGACGAAAAATGTATAATACCAATCACGTTTAAATCGCTACACGAGTGCACGAAAAACGATTTGAAAATGAGAGCCTCTTGTCTAGGTCTTTTTTGACTAGTTGGACATCTGACACTATTGACAATTTTTTTATATTAACTATTACGAGATTGCCTCACTTAAAATCTGCTCGACCATTTCGATGTTCAGTGGGCGCCGGCCGTAACACATCGGTAATGGCTATGTGACATTCTCCTTCAGTACTCAGTTAAGACGTCTCTGTGCTCACCAGGTTCGGCCAACCAAGTCCGGCACCGCCCGAGGTGTGCGCCTACGATGCCGATCTGGAGTGCTCATACTTCCGCAGACGGCCACGTTCTGTGTGCAGCCAACCTGACCCCAAACGCTACACCTGGATGCCAGAGGATGAAGACTTCACCCGGATGGAGTGGCCACAGTCAGTACTGTTATTCCTAGAAATATTTTTTTCAACAAATTTGCTCAAAAAATGCTTTTACGAAGTCTGTAGCTATACATTTTTCGAAAGTTAAAAATTACGCAATATACAATATACATTGGAACGTGCGGTAAAATAGGTACTCTCATCTAAGGACCTATTTTACGGCACTCTTCGTTGTATAGCGCCGTGCGTATTATTTACGGTTTTTAAATTACTATTAAAAACAATGATCGAACCTCCTTGGAAGCGCTTGTGCTCAATACGCTTGTCTCATTTGAATACTAAAAAGAACATTCGTCTTCTCGTTTGTACAAACCAACTTACCACGTTAGTTTCATAAATAACTATTTTAACACTTTTGGCAAGATAACTCTTTCTGTATGTTCGTCTGTTTTTTACCTCTTCACGTCGTAACTGAAACGGATCTGGATGAAACTTGGCACACGGGTAGTTTGTCCAAGAATATGTCATAGGATACTTTTCAACCCGGGAATAAGTTCCTTTGGGATAGTTTTGAGATTTCAAAGAAATGTAATTTCTTTTTCAGACCACTAAATAAAATAAGCAATATAGTAAACCAATAAAAGCAAACGAGAGTAAAGACCTTGAATAAAAGTACCTACGACTTTTTCTAAGACTCATCGACGCTTTCAAAGAGAAAATTCCAGATCTTTCATTAAGTACTGAAATTGCGTAGGTACTAACATAATTTGATGAACGGAGCAATTTCAATAGGTTTTAAACGAGCAAAAAATATTCTCGCAAGCAAAAACTTTAAAATATCGATCCTTTTACGTTTGGCAATAACAATCGTCTTGTGCAAATTATATGCAGAGCGGCATTTTGAAATAAACATAACCACCGGGAAACAGAGCGAATCTTTTGTCTTCATGACTTTTTCTCGCTTAATTTATTCTGTGTTAACGACCATTAAAAATCCCAAAAACTCAAAAATGTGGTTCACATGAAAACAACGAAAAGCTGAATTTGATACATTGCATGGTACAACATTTTTGACGATTCCTGTAGTCATCAACATAGAGACAATAAACGGCAATATTGGGTAATACGTATCTACACAAAACAAATGAAATCACCATTACTATATTAGTATATTCGGGTTGTGTATAGAGCAGGAGAACAAGTTATAAATAATTGACATGAAAAATCAATAAAATCAATATTCCAAACCGTTATATAAAACCGTTTACTTGTTCCGCTGTTGACACTTCTGGAGTGCCAAAAACTTGAATAAGCATCATAATATTAAAATCCCAAAACGAATTATCTTTCCCTTAATTATTTGATAACAAATCACAAAAAAAAAACTTACTAAAACTTACATACTACTTAAAAAAAAATCACAAACATATAGCTCAAAAACGCCCCAAATCTCAATTAAAATCTTTTCTACACTAGTGGGTTCAAAAATAAGTACGTAGTAACAGGAACTAAATTTCGTCTGTCCCACCCAATTTAGTTTCGCCATAAATCTTACAAGAAAGGGGTGGGATATTCCCGATTTAAAGCCTTGTGTTCCCTAAGGATTTTTTCTGTTTAATTCAGAAGTTAAAGGATAAAAGTAACGAATGATTAATGTTTTAAGTATCCTCCATCTGTATTTGTTCAAGATTTTGCTTCACAAGGTGTCTGTTTTCTTTTATTTTTCCTAGTTTTATAAAAAGGACTTGCAAATTACGCTTTCGAAGTTTCCTGCTGTAACAAATCCATTCTGATAATATGCTACTATACTAATGCAAAAGTAACTCTGTGTGTCGGTCTGTTTGTACTCTATTGATGTCTTCACGGCTCGACAGATTTGTATGAACCTTAGCACACGGGTAGATCATGTCCTGGAATGGGACATAGGATACTTTTCATCCCCGGAGCATTGTCCTAATTGAAAGTGAGGATGGAGCGAATACGCGATCATCGCGTAACTTAGTTGTGCAAAAGCGAAAAGCGCCCTCTGCCGCGACGGCGCGACGAAGCGATCGGAGGGCTTAAGAGGGGACTCTAGTGGGCCTTTCTCCATACAAACGCATTCCGCTGTTTTCTTCGTGGATAATGCTTCTAGAACAACGAATTTTTTCCTAAAAATCAAGGTTAACCTAGTGCGTGCCCCTATTTTTTCCTTTTTTCCAAAACATAATCACAAAAAGAAATATGACCCTCCAAAAATCTGAAAAACAACCCTTTTTTTACCGCCATGTTCAGACGACTCTCAGACAAATTTAAAAGGTTTTTATCGAAAAAGAAAGAATAGAAGCATAGATATAATTTTCCACTAAATATTGAAATAAGAATTTTTCAGATCAGTCCAGTTTTGGAGAAGAAAACAGCGGAATACGAAGCGCCTTTTCGTCTAGATTTTTGTAGGTAAAATCAGCCTGAGCTGCAGTTGTCCCATTCGCACTTTACGGGAGAAGGTTGGGGGTGAGGGAGGGTAAGACTTATACGTACACTAATAGGGAAGTGGCAATTGTCGATATTTTTTTATCGATACTCTAGTGATATACACCGATGTCGATTTTTTTTATTTTATTTTTTATTTGATATGCGTTTGCTCTTGACTCTAGTCTAGGTCATAGATGACAGAGACAAAGTCGACAATGGAGTGAGCTTACCCAGAAGAAGCCTATTCACTCTAATTTTGAAGAGATTAGGTTTGTACCTATGCGTTCGGAAACACATACGCAGGCAGAGAGTTCCACTGTTTCTCTTCACTATAAATTATTTTAATTTTTAATTCGTGTGAGTATTACTTACTCCTAAGCATGCATGAGAACTGGAAAGTGCAGTTGCGATTGCACTGTCACAAGTTAAAACAGCAAAATTAAGCCAAGGTCCAGGAACCGAACGAACAAACGAACGTTAGTCAAAGCTAATCGCTGATGGGTGTGATGTACTGAATCGTTCGGTCACCTTAGGTCCTGTCTGCTGATTTGCGTTCGTTCGATTGGAATATACTCAGATCATGCAAACAAATTTTTTATTTCTTATCAAATACTTTCGACGTGTTACATGTAACTGGCCTAGGACTTCATAGTAATAGTTCTGATTTCTTTTCAATTTTAATGTGTTATTCTGAAGTATAAAGCTGTCGATTAGTTTATTTTGTATTCCTTCTTGTGGAGTCATCTCCGCAATCTTTTATGGGCATCTAACCTAGAAAGGAAACTAGGATAGTGGAATCTTATTATCAGATAGAAAACTTTTAGTATTGTCAAAGAACAACTCGCACTTGACAACGGACAAGCCAGTTTTCTCTGAAAATTGGTTAACGGCTTCGTCTTCTTTCTCCTTTCTATAATTAGTTGTAGGGGTGACATTAAATTGCGAATACAATAAGGATTTTAATAATCCTGCAACGAAGGGTTTTCTCCGAAGCTTACATATTTTACCAAAATTTGACGCCGTGACACGCTTGCACCTTTCCATTGCTCACAGCTCATTTTCACTCTGGCCAATTGTGTTTTTTTCGATCTCTTTGGCACTTACCTCTGTAAGTTTTGAATCAGAAGAAAAATATTTTTCTTGTCCTCAAATCTTTCTGCAGGCTCCAATTCTAGCCGACCATAATTGTCATCAGGCCCAGTAACCTTTTCCTTTGTTTGTTTCATTCTGGCCAAACGAAAGTTTTCTCTTTCGGTAGTTTTCTCTTTTCTCTTTCGATCGTCTTTTCCTTTCAATAAATTTCTTGGTATGTATTCCAGGGTAAACTTGAATTTTTTTCAACATGCGCGAATGTATAGCCAAGTCGCTGTTCCACGATGTGACCGCGCCAAAGCATCGTGCTTGATAGGACTCTCTGATCGTATAATTTACTTGTTTCCCACCAATAAATTTTGCAATAACATTGTTAAATTGTTCAACCGTATTATTTGTCACGTCCAGTATGAGGCTTTCTGCATTTGACGCTAAATGCTTCGCGTGATTCTGGACATCAGTCCATAAACTGCTTCTTTGCAGATCTGGAACCAAATTCGAGTTCTTTTTAGGGCTCCGTACCCAAAGGGTTAAACGGGACCCTATTACTGAGACTTCGCTGTCCGTCTGTCCGTCTGTCACCAGGCTATATCTCATGAACCGTGATAGTTAGACAGTTTAAATTTTCACAGATGATGTATTTCTGTTGCCGCATTAAAAAAAAACTAAAAAACAGAATAAAATAGATATTTAAGGGGGCTCCCATACAACAAACGTGATTTTTTTGCTCGGCTTTGCTCGATATTGATAACGGCAACAGGTAGACGCTTGAAATATTCACAGAATATTAGATAGATATTCACTTTAAAAATAAATAGTTAAAATAAAATAAAACAAATATTTAAGGGAGCCCCCCTTAAATATTTGTTTTATTTTATTTTTACCATACAACAAACGTGATATTTTTGCCGTTTTTATAGATAATGGTAAGGAACCCTTCGTGCGCGAGTCCGATTCGCACTTGGCCGGTTTTTTGATTTTTCTCGGTTGCAAAAGTAAGCATAGCAATTACTTTGGTCTCCAAATATGTGGTTTGCTGCGTTTTTTATGTATTTCTTCATACCAAAGAATCGAGTCCGTAAACAATAGCTAAGTCAAACACAATAATAAGAGTTGGTGGGTAAGGAAGAAGTAGGTAAGTATCACAAATAACGCACGCTGCAAACAAAAATATCTCCGATCTGACTGAGGCGCACAAAAAGCGAATCGGTAATATGAATGGTACAGGCTCGGAAGGCGCGGGAATCGGGCGGCCGCGCCGGCTCTTACGCACACAAATACACTATTCGTTCACACATTGATAGCTCGCTTGGTCGGGCGCAGCGCGACGGCAATAGTTTCTTCAAATACCTATTTTTCAAATTCGTCGGCACTAGAGTCCCCTCTTAAGGTACATTTCAGTTCATCGCGGCCTATCGCAGCCGCGTGCGTCAGTCGCGTGCCGCATGCATGCGATAAATCGCGCGCGGCTGCGATCGGCCGCGATGCACGGAATTGTATATTTAGTGCGAGTTTTTAACGTACACGATCTCATTCGTCTCGTAATCGTTCGCTTATGTCAAATTGTATGAAAAAAAAAAAAGGATTTCCGTTAATGTCACCAGACGGTGCTTATAAAGTTTGAATTTCACAGGTTTGCCGTAAAAATGAACGCGACGATTGCGTATTCGCATAATTGTCGTTTTTTTATTAGAACTACGCCTTAATTAGTCCTACAAATAGTCCTCAACTCCAAGGTGGTTCAACATCAGAATTTTAGAAGCATTTTCGAAACACATGAGCCTCATAACAATATTATAATGTAATTCTAGGCAGGCACTAAGAAAATGGCTCCTGCTTAATTTTTACATTCCACTTCTTCAGTATTTTTTTTGCAATCTACATAAGTAGCTCTTAAGACCTTCGCTCCTCAAGGTTGAAATCTTATTCGTAGTAACTACGTGTATTGTAAAATAAAAGCTCATTTTATCAGCACGTTTCTTCTCTTTATTGAAGGGACGTCTGAGTAAAGAGTGACTAGGTTACTGCGAGACAAGCGTCCTTCATTGTCGACCACAATCATCGTCGCTTTCCATCAAGTGAGATTGTGGTTAAATGCGAGCTTTTAATAATAAATGAAAAAATATATCTTCTGAATTTAGAGATTGAAGCAATATTTTTGTCTCCATTACCGACTCGTAGTCACACCAGATTATCACACCAGTATGACAAACAGGATTTTTTTTCTCGTTTGTCACACCACTGATTTTCCACACCATTTATACGATAATTGCTAGCTAGTGCAGTATCTTTATATTGTAATAAAGTCGATCTGCTGATCGGCGTTTGCCGCATGTCAACGAAAGAAGAAAGAAGAAACAAAAAGCTCTTTTTACTTAAAAATAAAATAAAACACTTGAAAAATAAAACTAGACGACAAGACAAGGTGTACCTCAATATTTTGTAATTTCAGTCTTTCATCTCCTGAATATCACGGACAAGTTGATACAAATTCAATAAACTCCATGATTTATGTTTCAGATCGGTAATAGAAGATAACGCGGGTTGGCCCCAAAATTATAATGTGGACCAAATCGCGTCAGTCAGTCGAGGAGGCTCGTTACCTCGACCACCTTCTATAATTCCGTAAGTATTACAATTTTACTATCTTTTTCCAATTTTCCAGCTTCTGGCTCTAGACAGAGAGCCATTTTATTAGTGAAAGCGATTGTCAAAATGCCAAAATATAGGGATTACATGACATCTCGACAGCGCTTGTCAATCCCATACATTTTTTCCGTTTTGACGATCGCATTCGCCACGCTGCCGTTGACAGAATTTCACTTGTCTAGAGTCACTGATAGCTTATATGGTTCCTGCCGGAGTTGCAGAATTTGTTCGAAAGAGTTACCGCGGCCTCGGAACGCAAAGAGAATTTAGAGGGACACGGGCGGGTTCTAGTCAGTAAGAGTCTGACACTCCTTTTCGCTCCGCCTAGAACGAAGGAGTAAATTTAATGATTTCCCATCCGAAAAAAAGCTTATAAATGGTTCTTATCGTTCAATTTGTCCAACACAGACCACCTTCACAGATGCACCTTCTAGAATTTAAACACGGCCTGTATAGAGCTGTAGAGGTTGCTAAATACTGGTGGGACCAAATTTAGTCTTGAGTTAGTAGTCAATGGAGATTTGAAGAAGAAGAATAATGAGTCCCCGAAAGTTAGGATAGACTGAGTTAGCACACAGCAAACGCCTAGAAATAGCTAGAAATCCGAAGCCTTTTGTCGTGTTTATCCGTCAATTTCTGTGAATTCAGTCCGTTGACGCTTGATGGGACTTACGTACTAGTAAAACTATATCCTCTCAATACCTAACTAAAAGCATTAGCGATCATGTTTTTATCACAAAAACTGGAGACAAATCTCGTGTATGTACTGATATTAAGATCAATAAATCACCACTAGCTGTAGTAGTGATTGCTGTAGATTTGTCTTTAGTTTTAAGCAATTATAGAAATTGCGAATTAGAAACTGGTAAAAATAAGAAAGAAAATACGTTTATTTGCCACAAACGAAAAACACACCACATGTTCCAAGGACAAAACACACCACATGTTCCAAGGACAAAACACACCACATGTTCCAAGGACAAAACACACCACATGTTCCAAGGACAAAACACACCACATGTTCCAAGGACAAAACACACCACATGTTCCAAGGACAAAACACACCACATGTTCCAAGGACAAAACACACCACATGTTCCAAGGACAAAACACACCACATGTTCCAAGGACAAAACACACCACATGTTCCAAGGACAAAACACACCACATGTTCCAAGGACAAAACACACCACATGTTCCAAGGACAAAACACACCACATGTTCCAAGGACAAAACACACCACATGTTCCAAGGACAAAACACACCACATGTTCCAAGGACAAAACACACCACATGTTCCAAGGACAAAACACACCACATGTTCCAAGGACAAAACACACCACATGTTCCAAGGACAAAACACACCACATGTTCCAAGGACAAAACACACCACATGTTCCAAGGACAAAACACACCACATGTTCCAAGGACAAAACACACCACATGTTCCAAGGACAAAACACACCACATGTTCCAAGGACAAAACACACCACATGTTCCAAGGACAAAACACACCACATGTTCCAAGGACAAAACACACCACATGTTCCAAGGACAAAACACACCACATGTTCCAAGGACAAAACACACCACATGTTCCAAGGACAAAAAAAAAATATAATAGTGGGTAAAAAAATTAAAAGAAACTATTCGGTTAGATAAAAAGAAAAGAAGTGTTCTGTGTCAAATAGGCTCAGTTCAGAACAAATGCAATAGTTTGAATAAAATAAAATATTATCATGAAATAGGACGCAAAAGTCAAAAATAAAGAATTGATGACTCATAGAAAACCACAACTGTCTGGCTTATTGATCAGAGTTTTGTCTGAAATCATTCAGCGAAATTTTCATTGCTCACAGACTATTACTTAGTTACTTAAAAAAGAAAAGTTACATTAATAATTTTTATATGTAATCTTAACAATGTTAAATTCGAATTTCTAAATCTCAAGCATTTTTTTCTTGCGATAATCAAATGTGATTACAGTTTCTGCGCAAAATTTCAAGTTCTTTTTAATTAAAAGGGTACAAATTAAACCTTGAAACGTTGCCTAAGAAAGTTCGATATCCCTCTAGAAATTATTTTCTTAGAAAATGTTTCGCCTTGAGATAACAACGCAATGTAACGTTCCTTTGACGATGTTGTTTTTGTTCAATTTCTTTTATTTTTCTTCTTTTTCTCAGTATTTTTCTTTTGAAAAGAACCTTAGGAGGACCTAGACTGCTGAAGGAATTGTGATGTTTTTATTTAGCAATGTAAATAAAACATTTGTATTTGATTCTCACTTTTGTAGAGGTGAATATTTTTTTTATAACTTGCACAACGAGATTGCGCGTCTGTAGCGACGTAACCAAGCAAGGGCTTTCGATTGCTGTTTAAACTCGGTATTTTTCTTTACGGAGTGTCTTGTACAGCGACTTTTGTAGTATCATTATGTTAAGGACGTTTATAAAGTCTTTGGTTTATGAAAACTGGACTTAGAAGTTGCGTCAGTAGATGGTAGTAGGTTTCTACAGTACTAGAAATGGTTTCTGTGCGAATCAAATGATCTGACATTTATGGATGGCTGAAGATTATTGGTTGGATCTCAGTGTTTCGGTCTAGTTATTTGAAACCAGAAATGCCTGACTAGATCACCAATCTAAACTTAAAATATTGGTACAGCTTGCAACCATCATCATCATCATCGTATCAGCTGAAAGACATCCACTGCTGGACATAGGCCTCCCCCAAAAGGGGGGTTTGCCATTATCGCCACTTGGCAGGTGGGTTGGCGATCGCAGTGTAGGTATTGCAATGTACAGAGAATGCTGCTAAAGAGTATTCTATTCTATTCTGCCCATTATCTGGTGAGTCCCTTAGTCGCCTATTACGATACCCACTGGAAGTGATGAGATCGTGCTATTCTTATACGTCCGACACCATACAGAACAGCTTTACCTTGCAACCGCTACATGTAAAATAATACTTTCACCTATATCGCATGACTGAAAACCAATTCGAGATATTTTAAGCTTAGGTAAGATGATGTTCTCCGTTTTAACTTCAAAAAAAGGAGGAGGTTCTCAATTAGGTTGTTTCTTTTTTTTGTGTGTGTTTACCATCATTTATGAACCGATTTTTTTATTTTTTTTTATTTGAAAGGATATTGGTTGGTTCCATAGAAATTTCATCAAAATCGGTTCATTAGTCTAGTTTCAAAATTGCTTAAAAAAATATTTCATCCATATAAACAACAACACAAAATGCGTATTATGCTTTCCTGTTACTTTCCAGTGGCGTTTTTAGGTGTGGAGAACCACTAAAGAGTGAAAAATAAATTCGGTTGTAGTTTTTTTGTAAAATAGTTTTTTTTGTTTAAATTGTAATGTATTTGATCGAATAAATAAGCTGTGAAAGACACTCACCGCTCAGACCGATTTCAAGAAATAGGATTATTTTTCTATAACCTCCTCTCCTTGTGGGTGACCTTTAGAATCTATAGATTCAATTCTGGTAACTTATTTACATTAAGGTTTGACGTTTTAATAGAAGAATACAGTATTATACAAAGCTGAATGGAAATCATTATTTGAAAAACACCAATACACAATAACAGTCGAGAAAATACGTTCATAAAATAAAAACCTATTTCGTAATTTTTGTGAGCCTTAACATTTACTTAGATGTTTTCAGTGAAGTATAATTTGTGAGAGTAATACTCATAAATACTACGACGCTTATAGACCGAGATCCCTGAGCTGCCAGACCTCCCTTATTTTCTCACTAACAAGATACCTATGTGGGATAGAATAGTGTTAGTATGTACTTTAACATACGCATATCTGCTATAGCTTGGGCCGACGGCCAATATTTATTTTTTGATGTATCAAAAGTTTTTCAGTAGTCAAGGAGGTAGTTTGGCATCCTCCCAAATCCTGATAGACTTTAGCTTTCGTTCTAACACAACTCTATCCTACACATTTTGTTGGTGAGAAAATTGTGAAATAAGGGAGGTCTGGCAGCTTTGGGATCTTAGCCCATTATTGTTGCATCCTGTGATAACCTCGTAACATGCACACTAGCAGAGAACATTTCTGTTTGCTTTTGAAGTGTCATACGAGTTAGGAATACGTTTTAAAGATATTGGGATTAACAAGTTGCTATTTTGTGCGTCACTTACGGCCGGTCCCAATAACGTATCTACTTTTAACCAACTGTCAAATTAGCTACCAATAGGTAGCTGAAACTTCATGTTATAAAGCCAAAGGTGACGTTTCAGCTACTTTTGGTAGCTAATTTGACAGTTGGTTAAAGGAAGATACGTTATTGAAACCGGCCGTTAGTCAATAGCCGTAAATAGATATATATGCTCTTGATTTTACACCATAAATAATTATAATAAGAGCTTAAAAAGTTATAGCGTGTTACTATGGGCGGTCTTATCGCTAAATTGCCTTGGGTGCATTATAAAATAATTTAAATATTTTTTTACATTTTAAGTATAGAAATTAATCCTATACATGCGCTAATAAGCCTATTATTTACTCTGACCCCTATCGGACTTAAAACTGGAAAATGGTTTTTTTTTTCTTGTTCGTCCATCAAGCACATAAAAACGTACACAAATATCGGTACTCTTTCATCAAATAAAACCATAACGCTTATTCTTCATACCAATACTGATAGGACTATTTACATAGATACAGCATAATAAGAGAGGTAGATACTGGTTTCCTCCATACTTGACTTGTGGAGCATTTTATTTCAGTTCCATCCCTTTGTGACGTAACGTGTCATGCAATGTAAGGTCAGCAAAAGGTCAAGTGATGTATACCCGCTATGGAGATTCTGAACTCTTGCATCAAGACTTTTTACGTCCTTTTCTTAGTATTTTTTTTTATCATGATACCGCTGGTCTATCGGTCTATCTCAACGATTTTGTATGTGTGCAACACAATTTTGTGTTAAGAAAATTATTGACCACAAAATATATTTAAAAAATTTGTGACAGTAACTGAATTTGTTCTCAGTATTTCTGGTAGATGAAATCATCATTTTGAAAACATAACAAAAACCAGTACATATTTTTATTATGCATGTATGACGAGTATTTGATCCAAAGCACCCGGAGGAACCCTCTTTCATTCATACTCTTTTCCTTAGTAAATATTAAAATTGAATATAATAATACCTAATAATTCCTAATAATTTTTAAGTAAGTTTTGTTTACTTGTGTGTTTTTAAGAAATATTTAAAAAAATATTAAATAACTAAAATAAATTAAATAAAGGATAATATTTAATAATAATTAACCATTTATATTAAAAAAGCTACAAAGTGCAAATACTTGTTTTGTTAACTACACTGCTGTACAATATTTTACGTAGAAAAGAGTATGAATGAAAGAGGAACCCCAGTTCCTCTTTCATCCATACTCTTTTCCTTAGTAAATATTAAAATTTAATATAATAATACCTAATAAATATTATTTTTAAGTAAGTTTTGTTAACTTGTGTGTTTTAAGAAATATTAAAAAATATAATAAATAAGTAAAGAAAATTAAATAAAGGATAATATCTATGTAATAATAACAAACAATTTATTTTCAGGTTACAAAGACTAACACACAATAAGGCTAGCACACAATAATAATAGCAACACATTGTTTTCCAATTACACAAAACGCAAAGTGCAAATACCTGTTTTGTTAACTACACTGTAATGTTGTACAATATTTTACGTAGTTTCGATAACCAGTTTGAGTTTTGGCCGGAACTAAAACAAAACTGTAGTAAAACTAAGCAACACAAAGGGGAAGCAATAAAACAGTGTGTTGTTTTAAGCAATGTTTTGTTTGGCTGTTTATTGATTGTTTGTTTGTACAACTATTTTATTTTATCCTATCTACAAACAAAAAAAAATTGTCAAAAAAGAAGGAAGCATCGACGTTACAAACGGTGCTCCGATAATTTGACGATTAGTACATAGTCTGGAAAAATAGTCTAATAGTGGCCAGTGACCGACAAGTTGAAAAGGAATCGCATGTAACTAAAAGAGTTATGAATATAAATGTCGATGGATGGGGAGGGAGAGGGAGGCCAAAGAAAATATGGATGGATTGTGTGAGGAGTGATATGAAAGAAAAGGGAGTTAGTGATAGCCTGACGGCTGATAGAAAAGAATGGAAGAAAAAAACGTGTTGCGCCATCCCCAAGTAACATGGGCAGGGAGATGATGAGTCTGATTCATGAAAATGTTCGAACTTACTGGCATCTTTTGAGCAATTAATTAGCAAAATAGATCATTAAAACTAAAAATTTGCTTCACAGTGTGGCTCAGCAGATAAATAATATTTATGAATAATAATTTTAATCCAAAAAATATCCGAGTAACACAATAATCACTATAAATCAACCTACTTTTAACAACAAAATGAACGAGAAATAGCGTAATTGATAGCTACATCTCTATGGGATTAATCAAACATAAATTATGGAGAATCTGTCGAAATTACACGAAGTTAATCAACCAATATAAATCCAATTATCTTATAATGCATGTGAAATTAATTGCTTTGAATACGAAATTGAACTAATGAATATTTTGATGGACCAATTATTTCTCGATAGAAATATTATACTTAAATTGGAATAGTTGTTTGATAGCACACATAATATGTATAACTAAGTAAAAAAATATAATTCGGTAGCAAGTTCAGTATACGTTATGTACGTGTATTTTATGCCTCTAAGTTAAATTGATCCTTTTTATAACAGCAATACAGCTTAGATCTTGACTCATATAAAAGCGAGCATAGAGAAGAGTAACTATGGAGTTTCTTGTCCGTTCTTCTCGATAAGAATCAAAAGTGCCTTTTAATGGCCTAATTGGAATAAACGTTTTGACTTTCGACTTTGACTTTGACTTTTAGAGTAAACAAATTATACAGCAGTGCAAGAACAAACTATAGAAAGAAAAAAAATACCATTTATTGTTTCAGAACTGACATGCATAATATAATTTATAAACCTTTTCTAAAATATTATTCTTTAACGAAGTATTAGTAGTAAAATGAATAAAGATACCAGAAACAGCACAACACTTCACGCTAATCGAGACATACATCACAGTTGTCACATACAACATAATGCAATTTCTAGAACGGTCCATTTCCTGTAGGCTTTCAGGCTCTGGCAAACTAATGACACTCGTGTGGGTTAATATGAGGTAATTACCGCAGCCGCGGTAAGCCGAAACACTGTCATGACTGTAATGGATAAGGATGGGATAAAACCCAGTGGTTTTATAAATTGAGGGTCATACCCGAAAATGGGGGCTAAATTGGTTACTGTGGTGTTGTTCGGGCAGTAAGGATATTAATGTTAAGAGATGTAAGTAAGTTAATTGAAAGCTGAATCGAAACACGTGATAAACAAACATTTTTTTTACAAAAAAACCGACATCCAAATAAAAAAGAACACTGCAAAGTATAAAATAATTTTATTTGGAAGTCGATTGTATTTTTATAAAAAAGTATTTTATTTCTCACTTCTTTGTGGTACCCCACACCTAACAACACCACTAGAAAGTCACAGGAAAGCAAAACACGCAATTTCGTTTACTTACTTGGATGATATATTTTCTATTTCCTTCAGCTATTTTGATTTAAAAACCAAACTACTGAACCGATTTTGATAAAAATTTCTATGGGACCATTCGGAACGTATATCCTTTCACAGGATTCATCAAATCGGTTCATAAATTACGGAGTTATGAGGTAACAAAAAAAAATACAAGCGAATTGAGAACCTTGTCCTTTTTTTGAAGTCGGTAAAAAAGGGAGAAGAATAAAATTGGTGCTTTAAAGTATGCCATCTGTAGGGGACGTGAAAGGCATGCAAGCTGGCAAAAAATGTTTCTGGTTGGATTTCAACACTCATCCGAATTTATTCGTGTTGATTTTTCAGTGCGGGGCAGATTTGATTTAAGACGAGTTAATGTAAACATGTGATTTGATTAAATATTTATGTCACCAGTGCCTTTCTAAATGAAGACCCATTCTTGTCATGTGAAGTGTCTCAGACTTTTCAAACCTACTTGTCATTAACTTGATCATTTATAAAAATCTTAGAATAATAAAATATGAACTTATTTTTGTGGGCTTACAAATGTTCCACCAAGATTAAAATGACAAGTGACCATCTGTACAATTTTATGAGTAAGACCAAAAATCAATTTACATGCACTAAAGAAAATAAAAAATCACGTTTGTATTCTAGGTCACATGAAACAAGCAACTACTATTCTCTTCTCAACATCTAGATATATGCTTTATTAATATTATTATGAAGTCTCTTATTGATTAGATACTATTCTATTGAAGGTTTTATGAAAAAGCCAATTATTTTTGTCAACTACTGATATCTAGTTATAAACCTTATTATATCGATTCATTTAATAATATTTTCAGATGTCCCGCCCACACGCCTATACCGCCGCCGCCCCCGCCACCCCCTCTCACAATACCACCCCACAGGTAATAATAGTATTAGTCGTACTATTAATATCACAAGATAAATCCTTGTCTTCTGTCCGCTTATGAACCTAATTTTTGCGTCAAGCTGCTACGACACTCTTTATTGAGACTGACAAGATTCTTAACATAACAATAGATATCATTTTGATATATCAATTCATCAATAGTAGGCATGTTTTATAAGCCACTAGTGGCCCGCCCCGGCTTCGCTCGGATGTATTTTTTTTTTTTTCAAAATTTGCTTTCAACAAACAACATGATTATTGTATTTCGGTCTTAATAACTTATTTTTGTTTTTAATGTTCTGTTTGATTTTTGTTATTTAAAATTTTATTTTAAACTTAATTCATTATTATTTTATGAGAATGTTTTAATTAATAACATTTCTACACATTTGCACGTCACATCATGTGGCAAACATGCTGTACCTAATAATCTTGTTACAATCTTGCATGCATGTATTTTCTTGTATGTATGACACATGTTTAGCAAATAAATATTATCTTATCTTATCTAACAAAAAAAGAATTAGCGAAATTGGTCCAGCCGTTCACGCGTGATGCCGTGACCAAGGTAAATAGGGATTCACTTTTATGTAAGTAGATTATGGATATCTTTTATATGATTGTGTGGCGAGTAGGCAAGTAAACTCGCACACTAGAACGCAGCACCGAAATATAAATATATAATTTCGGTGCTGCGTTCTAGTGTGCGAGTTTACTTGCCTACTCGCCACAATTGTAACTGGTAAAGTCAAAGGCAAAGGCCAGAGGAAGAAGTTCTATGCGTATAGAGCTTCTTCCTCTGGTCAAACCAAATCCACGAAAACATCAAAGCCTCGAAAGCTGAGCATGTTTGCTGAAAGTATCAGTAAGTAGAGAAACAGCCTCATGGAGAAGGCCTTAAAACTCTGAAAGATAAACAGTCAAGGGCTAGTCGGGTTTGCAAACGGTGGAAAACGAAGGAATTTTACCTCTATTTTATATTTTTACGGACGAACAGCGGAGGCTTAGTAATAGGGATCCTTTGTTTGCCGTACGAGTACGTAACCCTAAAAAAAGATGACGATAACGTGGTCACGAACCCCAGCAGTGGAATACTAGATATTTCTGACGTCATAATAAATGAATAGTCACGATGTAAAAAATATCTTATTCCAAAAGAAAAACATTTCTATTCTAGCAACTTGTTTATTGAAATAGTATTTTTAGAAATTTATAAAACAGTTACAATTTCAGTCGAGGGTTTCTATTTAGGTTGTAGATCTATTTTTGTTAGCCTTAATTGGCTATTTTTGAAACATGACGAGTGTCAAAATATAGTAGTTACGCACTGAAACTATCTCCGAGGCAATCACAACGGAGATTGATTTACCTGATGCATCTCCTAAATCTGATACACATCCTTTATGCGAAATCTCTATTGAAAACGAACGTTCGCTCAGATGCATCCAATATACTAGAGTGTGGTCTGTGAATATTGTAGGCACGTTTGTTATATGCCCATCTGCGGAGATTTTATGCCAAGCTGTAGCCTTATCCTATACCATTTTGTATTCAGCTTTATTTACTCCAGCTTTTGTTAAAAATTGTAATTGAGCGCTTTCATTAGAAAGTTTACTTCAGGCCTTTGTTACGTAATGAGCCCGGGTTAAAACTAATTCGGAGTTTAAAAATACCTCTGGTTTATGCAAGTAGGCTAACAAACTTGGTGATTTGGTCCAAATCCATCCAACGAGAGGACGCAGAGACATGGAGTCGACTATGATAAAACGATTAGCCCAGTAGCGAACTATTTCTCGGGATTGAAACTGTATGCATAGTACTACTATATGTTTGCATTTTTCATATTTTTGCAACTTATTTTTTATTATTTACTCTTATTTATGTGTGCTATTTGAATGTTAATCTGGCAATAAACAATTTCATTTGTTTTTTTTCATTTTTAATTTTAGAGAATAACGATGATTACTCTATAACAGTATAGCAATAAACCCAAATAGTTATAACACTTTTGACACTTTAGATCCATATTGCAACTTTTCTTATCATAAAAAGACGATGGACATTTTTTTATTTAATATGGGTTTGCTCTTGACTCTATTAAAACAATTGTTTCCAAGAAATAATATTAATTTAATTTGTACAGGGGGTTTCAAAAGTGCGTTGTTATATTTAAGGGAGGTGTTCTGTAACTGCTGTAAAGACTCATCATTTTTTTTTTTACCAAGCCGCAGAAAATTATTGTAAAGTAAAAAAAAAAACACTTTTCAAGCAGTCTGATGCAGCTGGTGGCGTTATTTAAATTCAATCACAGAACTGATGCCAGCAACTGCATCAGACTGCATGAAAAGTGTTGTTTTTTTTTACTTTTCGATGTCGGGTTTTTAAAAAAGTATTTTTTTTATTTTGATATTATTTCTTCACTGTATAGCAGGTACAGATCACCACCATTAAATATGACCACATTATAAAATATAAGAAAGAATGTTCTATAACACAAAAAACCGGCCAAGTGCGATTCGGACTCGCGTGCAAAGGGTTCCGAACGAATATCATTTTTTTATCTCTTAAATCATAGACTTTTGATAGGTTTTTCTGAAATCTATAGCTAAATACTTGTATTTTTTTCAAAATTTTAGGCTAAGTAGTTTCAGAAATAAGGGCCCCAGAATGGTAATTTTTCATCTATTTTCCTTAATAACTTCAGATTGGAATATAAGAAAATTATACAAAAAATACTTTTGAGGTCCTTACGATAAATCCTTTAATTTGATAGGTATGTCACACAGTAGCACTTTTCCTTAAATGTTTTTTTGCCCCTGAAAAAGTGGGGATCACTTTTTGAGGGGCAAAAAAACATTTTTTGAGGGGCAAACAACAACAGAAACAACATTTAAGAAAGTAGTAATAGTGTTACGAAATTTCACAACCACGCTACTTCAGTATCCATCATATTTCACACACTTTTCTCTCAACCTTCTATTACAGCTGGAGAAACGACAGCTTAAAATTAAGAAACAGTATAATTATATTCTAATCGTTTCTATTACAGGACAAAACACGTGTCTTTTGCTCGGTCTCACACTCTGACCACGTTTGACGACTCAGTGATGCCTGCTGCTGTCAGTGGCAACCGATTCAGGAGAGACTGCGAAAGGCTCATCGATGGACGTGTTGTAAAGGTACGAACAACATGGTCGATTATCTTTGAAATGTATCTCATTTTGATTAATAACTAAATAATGCCAAAACTAACTGCGATAGAATTGGAACAGAATGCCGAAGAAATTGAAACACTACAATAGGCAATCTTTATCTTCGGAAGCTTATCGATACTACTTTTATTTCTTAAAGTAGTTGCAGTACCAGAATAATATAATATAATAATAATATATCTTGAGACAACTCACACACGGTCATCCGATCCCAAACTAGGCAGAGCCTGTGCTATGGCAACCAGACAACTGATAAACATACTTATATATTTCTAAATACATACATATTATAGACAAATTACACCCAGACATAGAACAAATGATCATGCTCATCACACAAANTAATGCCAAAACTAACTGCGATAGAATTGGAACAGAATGCCGAAGAAATTGAAACACTACAATAGGCAATCTTTATCTTCGGAAGCTTATCGATACTACTTTTATTTCTTAAAGTAGTTGCAGTACCAGAATAATATAATATAATAATAATATATCTTGAGACAACTCACACACGGTCATCCGATCCCAAACTAGGCAGAGCCTGTGCTATGGCAACCAGACAACTGATAAACATACTTATATATTTCTAAATACATACATATTATAGACAAATTACACCCAGACCAGACAGAATACTCACAGGATTAAAAAAAACAACATTCCGGTTCAATTGCGCAAATCTTTAAACTCAGCGTTAGTAGCTAACACAAGTTTAATTTCATGGGACTAATGGACTAAGATCCCAGAGCTACCAGACCTCCCTTATTTTCTCACTAACAAAATTCGTGCGATAGAGTAGTGTTAGCATGTACTTTAAACACACGCATAACTGCTAGTTTAGGCCAACGGCAGATTTTTAAGTAAAGCCATTAAATCATTTTTTTATAAGCCTCTGTGCTGATTTTTATGAATATTTTTCAGAATATTGTTAAATAGTTAGTAATTAAATAACATTTTAACGACTGATTAGTCATTGTAATTGTCTAAGAGCTGGTCGCTACCTCGAGTGAGATCCTATTCACAAGATTGATATTTGGGCAACATTAATTCAGTAGGTGCAAATGACGAAAGCTAAAGTCTGCCAGGATTTTGGAGGATGCAGAACAACCTCCTTGACTACTGCAATACCTTTGACACATCCCAAAAAAAAAGCTAGCAGGTATGCGTTTGTTAAAAGTACATACTAACACTGCTCTATCCCACATATTTTGCTAGCGAGAAAACAAGGGAGGTCTGGCAGCTAAGGGATCTCAGTCTATAATAGATTACAACGAAATTTAACATGACACCAAAATAATACAACGACACACCAATTAATAAATTATTCATAACAAAACATCAACTAACAAATACATTTTTCATTTACAGCCAGAACCAAAGCCCTACTCAACGCTGCCGGTGATGTTTCAACCGTTCCCGCCATATCCACAGTTCATGCCTCAGGGTGCGCCGGCGCCTATCCACTATCCCCCGCCAATAACACCTCATCCCTCCCATCCACCACCCCCTCTACAAAGACCAACGCAAACAGAGCAACCTAAAGTAGTAGTATTAGGTAAGTGAGTTATTATATTTTCTTGTGTGTGTTTTACCCTGATAGAAATGGATCGATCCTTAATAAACACCAGCTTCATCACGGAATAAAAAATTATATAATCTTCCGACTTGCAAATATGGATATTTAAATACTTGTTCTCAATTTTAGAATTGACTTACTGATTATGCCATGCCGCACAGAACCAAGAAGTACAAGTGACAGGACATTCTAATTTGCTACACAGAAATGTTCACTAATATACTTACCCGCTTTTTCTGCATTCAGTATTGTAACTGCATTTAATTTACATTTAAATGTATCATTTTCAGACTCAATAAAGAAAGGAGTAATGAGAACTCAAGCAACACAGACAGAAGTGTGTTTAGGTAGAAAACCGTTGCCACCCAATTACTTATCCCTAAGCCCTCGAACTATAAAACGGGTAAGTTTTACAAACACTATAAACAGCCAAAGCTGCATGCTTGTCTAGCCTAATCCAAAATATGTTGAGCTCAGCTTCCAATCAAACCATCTATCGTCAGTCAGTCTGACTTCCACAATCCACCCTTTGGGTAGACAACCAACCAATCACCTAAGCTAAGATATGAAATAGTAACAATTTTTGTAATAAATATTAAATCCATACCCTTATTACTGTGGTCAGAAACAAAACAAAACTTACAGTAACTTGATATTATACTTTATGATGTTTTAAATAACAAATATAATTTAAATTTCAGGTTAAAATGGTGGCAGCTGGAGTACAAACAAATGGATATACTGTTGGAGTAAGAAGACTTACAAAGTCATTCTCTGAAGTAGGAGGCGATAGGTTAGCAGGGCGCGATTCACCAACTGATATCGCTACTACAGTTGAAAGGTAAAAAATAAATATTCATTTACTGAACTCACTCTATTACCTTTTTTATAATTGATTCGCTTATAACTAAACTGTTTGAATAACTTGCAGTTTCATCACAAGTGATCATGAAAAATTGCATAGAACCCAGTCAGAGGAACCACCAAGATCCCCTCGATCCCCAACCGCCATGATGATACCCTCATCTCCTCTTCAGCGAGGAGACTCCGACGATGTCACATCTTCATCAGTAAAATCTGTAGCTTCTTCATCACAAATGGATAAGTCCTCAGAACTAAGTGCTTTGCAAAGGCAAGCTCAAGAATATTTCCAACAAAATTTCCAATTTATTCATGAGAGTGACAGAGATGACACTATAGACGACGATATAGAAAACATTGAAAAGAGTATGGCTCTAAATCGCAGGAATTTGGAATATCTGCAACAAGAGATTGCTAAACAAAGTAAAGGCGACAAATCGCTGAGGTCTATTCTCTCTAAAAGTACCAGTGATGCTTCCCAAAAGACAATTAATTCGTCGCACCCATTTTCGAAAACTTCTACATTCCAATCTGAACCTTCGACTGAAACTTCGGCAACCACAACCGATGATAGTGAGAAGAATGAAAAGGAAATCATAATCGATTTTGAGCCAAGACCTGATGATGAAGCTATACCATTTACAACGCTTAGGAGGAAAACCCGAAGAATGTTGCAGAAAACTTTGTCTGAGGGTGAAATTCTTCTAGATGTGTAAGTATAACAATTTAACAAAAATTTATGAGTACATTTTAATAATAGTGCCCTACATTTTCTACATAACTGTATACTGAAAGTTACATAAGACATGCCAATTTAACAATCCTGTTCATATTTTTCTCTTTGGTGTTTTTGAAATTTACCTTTCCGACTGAACACAAACATTCTGATATACCTACATATGTTACATATGAAACTAAAACTATCATCTTATTTATTTCAGCTTCAAGGCTGAAATAAATAAAATTATTATTTTTCTTAAAACACTCCTTTCGTTTTTAAAATTCTATGACATTTAATAACGAGAATGTATACTTCCAGAAGGAAAACTGAACTGCAAAATACTGCTGATGGTATAAAAGATGCTCCCATAGTTATGTCTACAAGTCAAGAAAATATGACAAGGGAAGACCGGGAGAGGGAAGCAATGTACACGCAGTACATAGGTCAGAATTATAGCCAGACTCCCATAAAGGACGAAGGTATTTTTGGATTTGAACCCGATGGATCTTTCAGGTAAAGATAATGTGGCCAATTTTTTTATTTATTTGTACATACATAGATTAATTAAAACACATAGGAATTAGGCCCATTGCACATAACATCCACCGACTGGCATTATTTTCTGAGCATAGGTCTTTTAACAGCATATTCTTCTTTTTCCAACATTTAAAAGCCGTTAGTTTTGGGGCTTCTGATTTGAACGCTATGCTTCTATCAGCGCTCATTCATATTTCTTTCCATAGTTCTTCAGATGGGAATGCACCATATGAAGATTTTCATGAAAAATACATTAGTTACAAGCATGAACCATTTAGAAATCGAAGCGTAAGTTTTGAAGAAAAGACAGAAATAATAGTTGACAAGGACGAAATTCCTGAGAGCAGGTATGCACGCATCACAATTAGCTGTAATCCGTTTGGTTAGCAAATAATTAGCATAGCATCTTGAAATTTAGCTATAGTCAAGCATATTTCTGTTTGCTAGATTTTCACAAACACCCGATAACATTTTTTCAATTCACCCCAGATTCGAATCGAAAGTCTGTCATTGACAGAAAATAATAATACCTAAACTCCTAAGGAAATTATCAACTAGCGATCATTGGCGATCAACACTATAATTATTTATGATTCCTTGCAGTACCGCTAGATCGAGTCCAGGCTCACCAGAGCCAATTACTATTGAAGCAGATGTGGAACCAAAAACTAAACGAGCTGTTATTTCTAACACTGTCACTACTATTTTAACACCTCTGGATAAAGTATCACCATGTGCTTCAAATGAATCTCTAACAGTGGATCAAAGCAGGTATGTATGATAAAGATTTGCTTGCAGTGCGACTTACTTTTCTGTATAATAATGATTTAAGTCTTTATATCTCAAGGGACCATTCCGATGGTTTGTGGAATGAATCACAAACGACTGTTTTGCAAGTTGATTCCGGTACAGAAAATGGAACTGTGATAAGGTAAATATATTTCGCCCTAAATCTATCTCCCTTCGTTCAATCCATCCAAAGGTTGTCTGGAAGAGATTGCCTTGTGCGATAAGACCGCCCATTGTGCACTTATTTTATGTATGATTGTCCTGTTCTTATTATGAGGTGCACAATAAAGTATTTAGTAAATAAATAAATAATAAACATTTAAGCTATTTTTTAAGCAACAGTGATAGTTAACTTTTTGATTTATAGTTCATCAGATCTTAGTTCATTGGCTGCTTCGCCCGGAGCATTAGCACTTCTTACTCCGACATCAAGGAGAAAACAACTTTTACTTTTACAACATCAGCAGCGATCGTCTTTAGATACAGACGCTTTGGATGAAGAATTTGATGCTTCACAGGTATGAGACTAATACACGATGAAATAAATATTTTTGCAATTATTTTCCAAACTGAAATAAATTTAAATGACTATTTTTTGACAGAGTCAGTCACCGACATCTCCAAGAAATAAACTTGACACATCGAGTTCAAGCTCACAGGCTCGAGCGTCGTTGTCGCCACCAGCAGTTGTCCCAAACATTTTACTGCCCATCACGAAACAGCCAACTATCTCAAAATCTATTGCCCCAATAGCACCTCCGAAAGTAAACCACACACCTGCCATTGCTATTACCCATCCAAGCCTAGACTTGGCTGACGTTCCATTCAAACGAACTCCAAGTTTCATAAATAAAAAACGAGAAAGAGCATTAAGTCCATCTAGAAGAAGAGATTTGCAGAAAAAAGCACAGCAAAAAGAACCAAATGGAACGATTCCTAATCAGATTATAGAATCTCCATCAGAACCACCTCTAGCCAAAGCTGCTAGCAGTGAAACCAGTTTGGCTAGAACTGATTCAGGAAAAATTAATACCACAGATGTATCAGAAAGTACAACTACGACTGAAGATTACGTAACAGCAAATTCAGACAGCTCTAAAAAAAGTAATAGTAAGATTCAAAACCAAAGTAAGTATTTTAATCATGAAATGAGAAGTTACTCGCTAGTTTCTTATAAATCCATTTTGCTTATAGATCCAGAAAATAACAAAACACAAGATGGGTCGTCTTTTGAAAGTGCTTCAAGTCTCTATTCTTCAACTCGCACAGAAAATATCGCTGAAGATTTGATCGTACCAAGTTTTTCCCCACCGTTAGAAATCAATGATGATTTTATTGTCCCAGACCTTGCATCGCCTCCATTGCCCTTACCTGATAGGTTACCCAGAGTTTCTATGGAAAAAATTGAAATCAAAGCCGATATCACTCCGACCATTGAACACATCAAGAGAGAAAAGACTGATATTAAATTTAAAGACAATTTACCAAAAGTATCCAAGGTAAGTTCTACAGCAATAATATTTTTATTCTTAGTCTAAATGTCAAAACCATTTTATTAATTTTATACATATCTTTTAGACTATGCGTGGCACAATTAGTGGAAAGAGTAGTTCAAGTGGAAGTTATAGTATAGGAGGATCAAATCCTAATGTTACTGAAGCTAATGATGATAAAACTCCCACTGAGAAGATTGTAGAATTACCGGAACGCAGCGAAAGTAAAGGAAAAGAAGATAAAACCACGGCAACTATTCATGAAAAGGAACAACTAGTACCGAAGATGATGGTAATTATATTGGCTGTCAGTGCTGCTAATCTTAATATTTCAAGACTACTAATTTACTCACATCTTTTTCTTTCTATTTCAGGGTTCTTTATCAGACGACGAACGAAGTGTTCACTATTCATCTTCAGGTTATTACGAAAGTCCCGTCGAAGATGATGACGATGGTGGTTTAACTTATAAACATTCACAGAGGTATAAATCAACTACCAGACCTAAATCTTGGTTAGCAGATGAGAAACGAAGAAAAAAGAAAGCTTTTACTTTAGAATTTTCCAAGTCGTACGATGATTCAGTTTCTACTTCACAAGACGATTGGGGTAAAAAAACAAAGGACCCAGACAGTGTTAGCCAAAAATCTGAGCGCAGTATCTTCAAACCATCCAATGTCAAATCGCCCCAAGACGAGAAAACACCTGAAACTAGAAAGAAGAAAACTCATTTTGCGGATAAGACCAAAAGCATTCAATCTTCGCCCAGAGAGGTAGTTGATATGGAAAAATCAATTAAAGAAAAAAATTCAAAAGAAAAGGACTCTGAACCAAAACGCCCAGCGGAAAGAGAGAGATTTGTTAAAAGAACGAAACTAAAACCAAAAAGTCCCACTCAAAGTAAAATTGTTGATGGTAATAACCATAGCTACAGACCAGCTCATTATGACAGAAGGGAAGCTATGGGCTCTAATATGAAATTACATCTGAATATACCGACATCAGATGATTCTAGTGAACAATATAGAAAAGAAGGTATGTGCTGTATAATAAATATTATGTATATTTAAAATTGTATACCTTTATGCTATATTTTGTTTATTCACATTCTTCCTCATTTTTCAATAGGTACAAGTAACGGCAATATATCTCCAAGAAAACATAGACGTTTACGCGACAGTCCGCGTAGGAAAACTGGTAACAATTCAAATAATGCTAAATCTCCTACTACAGCTAATAACCACACGGTGTACAGGTAAAATCAACTTTGATTTTTCTTTTTTTTAATGAAATCTCTCTAACTGAACCAAAATAATAACCAAAAATCATAACGTTTCAATACAGGCCCAGAAGAAAAAGTGGCTCAAACGAAAGCATATCACTGCCCGGTAGTTTACCAAGAAGGAAACAATCGATCCCTACGGTCCCCCACCTAAGTTCTTTGGAAGCGGAGGACATAGAAACGACTAGAACTCTTACCAGTGCCGGGTCTAGATTGACTCCTCTTCGATATATCAAAAGTCCCACCACGTCACCTAGACAGAATCGGAAACAAGATAAAGGTAATTAACCTACATAACACGGGATGATATGTTTTTCAACGTCAGATATCGTTTGTTCTTAAAATAAAATTAATGTTAAAGTTTTTGTTTGTTAAATGGAACAACTGTCCAAAATCATTCCTCAGATACCTTGGTTTCTGAATTAAGAATTTCGAATTAAGAAGGTGTCAAGCCATACGTCAGTGCCTAAGTTTCACCAGGTTATCAGTATAAAGCAGAGTTTATAAATTGTTATCCCTGGCGTTGAAAAAGTCAGCCCTAATTCATTTTAAGAAAAATATTTATTCTTTTGCGACCCGTACTTACAAACAATACACATTACTTCAGACGGAAAATTCGCAAAAGCAGCGTCAGCAGAATCTTTGCGCTCTGTATCACCAGGATCAGATTCAGTGTTTTATTCAGAGCAAACGGAGCACAGCTTGGTTGGGGCTGACGGCGAATCTAAAGCACATTGCTTGCACTGTGGAAAAGAAGTCCATATTGTTACGGCAACCCACGAACATGACAGTGTAGCTTCAAGGACTTCTCATACTGATGTAAGTACATCATCGATACTTTTTACTTGAATATGATTAACATTATGCTGAACGGTGCAAAACTACTTAATCACTTCGTCGAGCATAAATAATATTCTTAAGCAAAATTAACGCATAATTTTTGGCAGTCTATTTTTGTTATTTACCAACTGATCCAACAGTTTCCTGTCCGTTCAAACAAAAACTCATAGAAAAAAGAACGTTTGCCAATCTTTCGGGACACTATCGACTCTTATTTTTTTGTTCCTTATTCAGATTATTACGAACATTTTTATTCAACAAATTAGCCTTATCAATTCAAATATAGGTACTCGACTAATGTCTAACCAACTGTTCTGTTCATTTTCACTTCAATATTTAAATTTATTAAAAATCACATTTTATTTTTATTTTTAGGAATCTTATGCAGATGCTACACCAGACATTGTGCCAGCACCCGCTGGGTTTGCCGATTCTCCATCTTGTGCAACAAACAAGAAACATGCCAGTGGAGTTCGGTTATACAAAAAACTAGATAAACGATATCGATCTGAGGATAAATCAAGACACTACTACCGAAACAGACAGGACGTTCGAGCAAAGGTACAACTAAGTATTCAAAATCCCACATATTGTAAAATACGTTTTAAATTATCTAGAAAACTTACGTTGCCGTCTGTATTTTTGGAATGAGAATTGGGAAGAATATTTTTTTTTGTACATTTTTTTTTGACAACATCGTATGCATATCCCCATCTACAAATGCATTGGAATGTTCCAGGAAGATTCATGCAATTTTGAGTTACACTATGACAATTGTGTTTATCACCGGTACATTCATTAACATCTACACACATACCAAACTGAGATTTCCATTCAAACCCCTTTTCTCTACAATGACAAGAAACGTTCCATTTATTTGCAATAATGTCTTCTAAATTCTGATTGTCTTTCCGATCGAATCGACATTCCCGGAACAAAACATTCGCACTTTGAGCGTTCTCCGTAAAACAAGGATTGAACGTACTATCATAACATTGCGAGACTGTTTTCACATGTTTCAATGGACAACATGGATCCGGACAAAAGCTGTACATGGCACAAGCAAAAGAAAATTTATCATCAGAACGAGGGTCGTGGTTGCGGTGACCATGTGTTGAGTCCAAGCAACTAGCGAAATTATCGCATGATTCCCCCAACATTGACAGTGCAGGAGTTCCTAACATTGTATACCAACACATGAAATAAGACGCCGAGGTTCGCCATTGAAACTTTTCTTTCGGTTCATCAAATGGAAGACCAGTTTTATCTGCATACAACAGAGCTTGCTTACAATCAATGTCTAACTTAGAAATTGAATTCTTGCTAATGTTTTCGTTTTTATTCAACGTTGTGATAATATCATCACTTCTTGTAAAAGGAACCGTTTCAGTCACGCTATGTAAGTATTTAATGCATTGGTAAAAGTCTTTGTAGCAGTTCTTATAGACTTTCCAATGGACAGCTTTCAAATGTGGATCTGGGAAAGCTTTATAGAACCCAATCAAGTTACCTTCAGGTTTGTTTGAATATTTTCGTCGATCCCATTCGTTGAATTTATGGTTCCGCAAAAAATATGCAACATCTCGCAAGGCATTGACTAACCATTTGTCATCAGGCACCAGATATGTTGCCTCTTGCGTTTGTTCTGCAGACATCGTGGAATATGCCGTCGACGTTGGATTCAAAATATCATCTAAGCCCAACCCATCTTCGTTTTCAGAAGCACATGAATGTAACTTCATGTTTGTACACAACAAGAAAACTAAACGAATAAAATAGTTGTTAATTATGAACATTTTCGTTCATCAAATAAAATAAATGCAATAGTTACCTATTTTTGCAAAAAAATCACTGCTCATTTGTCAAAAACACGTCATTTGAAAAAAAAAACACATTTTCAGCCTTAGACTTAGATAATGTTTTTTCTGTAGGTTTTATTTGATTTAAGAATATTCTTCTTCTTTTAAACCTTTTTAGTATAAACTGTATTTTTTTACTCGCCAGTCGGAAGAAAGAGGTAAGGAAGAATATGCGACGAGTGAAAAACCTCCGGACGCTCGCATAGCAAGATCTGCTGGCAACAGTTTGGACAAACTGGGTGGATCCAGTGCAAGCGTTGATCCTGATGGTTAGTCCAATGTTTTAAAATATATATTTTTTATGTAAAATTCGCATTGGCTATCATCTTTGAAAACTTAAGTGTCGTAAACTTATTGTTCAGGAAGCAAAATTTTTGTTTTGATTTTTATTTAGTAAAATAATAAAAGTATATCTTTATTAGACTGAAACTTACTAACTCGAGTCATAGGGATAATGGAAGCTAAATTGTTATTATCTAAATTGTTTTTATGATTCTGACAGAACACGAAGAATGTTCTGGTGGTAGCTCTGATGGTGCTGAAGGAGCTCGTGACGAAAAAGGAATCTATGCTGCTCCTTGGTGGTGCGGTAACTGGATAATGGTGACCGAAAATAATGACCACTGGACCAGGATTCCACCAGGTACATACTAACTATTGCTTATACGTGGTATATATTATAATAGTAAAGCATAATTTTAACAAAAATAAATTACTTTAAAAAAATATCAGCTCCGAGGCGTGACTGGAGTTTATTCCTTATAAACGATTGTCTTAAAATATATACAATAGGCAAAGGAAGTTAATGAATTACTCATATTTTTATTCATACCAACTTTATAAAATATTACATAAATGATGTTACTTGCGAGTGCCATGTTGCTATGCCATAGCAACCCTACCACGCTTTTCACATATTTAGAAAGAAAGAGAGTAAAGATAGAGAGTTAATTTTTACTTGGGGCTGAGGCACTATGAGATTTGCGAGTATGTTTGCCAGGGCCAGAGCCTGCCAGGGTTGCGGAATTTGTTTGAAAGAGTCACTGCGGCCCTAGAACGCAAAGGGCTTTAGAAGGATTACGGATGAGTTTTAGTCAGTAAGAGTCTGACACGCCCTTCCGCTCCACCCACAGCGGAAGAAGTCATTTATATCAGACTTAAAAACCATCTATTTTTCATACTGTGCGCTATATATGAAACGATTCATATGGAGTAAACTGCAAAAACAAATTGAATTTAGTTTTGGACAATCTTCCTTATACAATAAATGTGAATTTGTGAATCAATCAAGCCTCGGTTGTGTAGGTTTCAAATTGGAACACGGCTAGATCATGACTTGGATTTAGATATAGGATACTTCTACCCCCCAGAAACGGGGGTGAAGCCGCTTGCAAAAGCTAGTGTAAAATAAAAACGAAAACAAGTTTCTGCATGAATGGCCATTACATAATAGATGTAAAAATAGTTGTCGTCAACAAAGATTATTTAGAGCAGCCAAATTCACTTAATCACAGGATAAAAACAAAAATTGAGCTCGATGACTTCATTTGAAAAAAAATAGGAGACTTGAAATACCGATTACATCAATGTGTGATCACATTGATACTGCAAAAGAATTTGTGCTATATTGTTACTTAGTCATGGTTCGAATTCTTTTCTAGCATAAATTCATCTTTGACAAGCTACCGGAGTTTTTTTTTAGATGACAACGTATACCAAACATCTTCATCTTAATCAGCATCAATCAGCTTAAGTGTTAACGCAAACAGTTAGTACACATTATACTACTGGTTACCTTTATGTACCCACTATATATGTTTAGAATTCTATGGTCACCAGGTGGTCACTGTTACCTAAATAGGTACTACGTAAACATATAGGTAGCTAAAATATAAAATATCGTAACGATGTAAAACTTTATACTTGAAGTTTTCGATTTCACTCACTAGAATGTTCCAGTGAGTGAAATCGAATGTATGAAATGAAGTTCTATTTTATATCAGTATGTTAAAAAAGTGGCCAAAGCGTCGCTTCGCGGTGTGAACTGACCCTTAGAAATCAACAATTTGATTTTCCGGCCCAAATCTATTCTATATCTATACTAATATAATAAAGCTGAAGAGTTTGTTTGTTTGTTTGAACCAATCTCTGGAACTACCAGTCAGATTTGAAAAAATATTTTTGTGAGGGAGGCTATAAGCGGGGACGGAAAAAAACGGGATATGCGTGTACGAAGTCGCGGGCAAAAGCTAGTTAACATGAATAAAATCAATAAAAAACCACGAAACACAATAACACCATCACCATCATCCTGCCCTTGTCCCAGTAAAATTTCATCCCTGATCCACAGATGTACTAGACACTGGATCTGACGGTGGACAGGAAGACCCAACAGAATCAGAATCAGAGTTCAACAAGAGATACGTTGCGCTAACACATAGGCTAGTGCACCGACGAGCCTGCATAGATCTGAACCGGCGACAAGCTGACAACAGTTTTGGTAAAATTGTTGTGCCAAAAAATTTTTTTTATCTTTTATCTAATGCTTTTAAAGGGACGCCTTGGATGGCTTTTAAGTGAACTGGCGTAAAAAGTCGCCTAAGAGAGAAATGGAAGGGATGGGGGGAGGTCTTTGCCCAGGAGTGGGGAACACTAGGCTAAAAATCAGTTCAGCGATGAGTTAAAGAAATGATGAAACACAATGAAACATGATCATAAATCTCTGAGTTTAGGATTTTGAATTTTGTTCTTTTGATAAAAGTCACATACAGCAATGTTTATGTCAATAACCGATCTAATTTAGACAAGAGTTCAAAGGACTCTAAAACAGCATCTGAGTTTTTTACTAAGTACAAAAAAAACTTATTTCCATCTTTAGAAATTACTGATAAGTACTACGATTAAATAAAATTTCTAAATATTTTTCTGTAAAATGAAACTATTTGGTTCCATAACATCATGGTAATCACTCCTCAATTTATAGCTTATAAACGAGGTACCCGTATTTTATCGGCGCTATTCACTGAGCACATCATGAAGCGTTTACCGTCTATATAAAGCCCTTCATTCCACGATGGCTATTATAAAACAGGTACCGTGTTGCGTCACTACTATAACGAATAGTTAACCAGTACACTTCGGAAGCGTGACGTGTCAAACTATTCCTAGTACTCTCTCATTTTAAATAGCATCACCTATTATTTTAAGAATGTCCCCTGAATTCTTCAGTTCATCTTTGCCATTGGCACAGAAAAAAAATTGGCTGCCAATGTCGTCATAACAAATTTGCGTGTAATTTTCGATAATTTCGGCGACCTTGACATGAAAGTAATGAATTTTAATGGACCAGATGAGTCACGCGATCAATTTTAGTTTCAATCAGTGAAAGGTACAGAATCGTTTCAGAATCAAAAGTGACCGAACAGTTGCGAACTAAAATTAATTCTCGTAGCGTATTCGAACGTCAGTATTCAGTTGTTGACGACACGCTACTGCGGCCAGATGATATTTTTACGTCTGACGTTCAGTAAATGTTTAGTTCGTATTGATTTTACATAGTAAAACTCGTCTAGACGACAGTTAATGACGTAATTTTCATGCAGCCCATGCGGACAGTTAAAAGTGACAAACGTCGGTTCAAAAGTTCACGTGTGGTTCGGAATATCAATTTAGATTGTCGGGGTTTTCTTGAAGAATGGGACATTCATGTAAGTAAACTTTTGTGTGGACTGTAATACACTTTGGATGGAATTGAAGCAGTAGTTTCATTTTACGTTTCCATTATTTTATGTTTTAGTCAAAGACATGTTGAATTCCAAAGGGAGTATAAGACAGAAACTGGAGGAAATTCTCAAATTAATGCTGATGTTATGGTGTCGGCAAAGTCAAATTAGCAGACTTGTGGCTCCAGAACCATGTGGTAAAACAGAATTTTATATTATTTATTTAACACTAATGGTATTAAACAAAAAAAAATCTTCTCATATTTTCTATAGCAAGTGCGATATAATTTTGTTAATACGCGTGTATTTCTACTATTATGTGCGGCTTCCATCATCTCATAAAAAATATATAACAATATATCGAAAAACTAAATTAGTCCTATTACTCACACCGTCCTAGCAACGGATCTTCTTAAAATTCCAAACTTTTTATTCAACATACGGTTTCATAATTTTCTTGATGTTCATTGTGTCAACGATATCATATCCGGAGCGTGGCATGCTAATTGCATCCTCTAACTAATGTATTGTATGAATGAAACTTCTGTTTTATTTTACTGGGCATTAGCCAAAAGCGAAAGTTTTTCTGCAAATATTTGGACGGATACGCACTTACCATGTAGAGTACGTATGTGTGTCATGGCCAGATCTCCTCGGCGAGTTTATTGCCGTCTCTAGGCCGACATCATTGTACTATTTAGATAAGAAAATAAATATTAGGCCAGGAATGACGCAAAGAAAATACACGGTATCGCAAACCTATGAGTCTATTGTTAAGTGATTATTGGTTTATCATTTCGTCTTACTATTGAATATTGCTAATATTTGTAAACCAATTTAATGGTAAAACGTTTTTGCTGTATGTGGCTTTCAAGTGTTTTAATAAAGCTTTTGATGTTTCCGCAAACTATGAATATTAATACCGGAATTAAACTGACGATAACGACCACAATTGTGGGCATTTCATCGATGCGCTTCAAACAATTTCAATCCAATTAATAAAACTATTTAAAATTGTTAAAGTAAAACTACATGCAGCAATTCATACTTCCTTTGCAGAGAGCGACAAAACAGTGGTAGTAAGACGTGGCAGTGAAGAGTTCGGTTTCCGAATTCACGGAAGCAAGCCAGTAGTGGTGTCAGCCATCGAATCCGACACGCCTGCTGAAACCTCTGGTTTAGAAGTTGGAGATATTGTTATAGCAGTTAATGGTAATAGCCTTGAAGAATAATATTAGTTTTAATCTGAACTAAATTATAAAGCTCCTAAAGCAGATTCAGTTGTAACCAATGAATATTTACTATTTGATAAAGTAGGTATTAAAACATTTGAAGTAGAAGTAAAAGTCGTTTTAAAAGGAAAAATGGAATGATTATATTCCATGTATTCTATAAAATAACTTCAAATTCTTATTATGAAGATTTTAATTATTTTCTAATGGAGGGAATCGTCTAACTGTAAGGCGGTTTCCAATCTGCCTTTCTATCCTGCATTTAATCCACCTGTCTTTGTTATGAAAACCATTATTGCATTCAAATAGTATGATTTAAAGCCACATATTTCAAGATCGGATTCTGATTGTATTTTCATTGCAATTGGAAAATTTATTAGCCACTAAAGCACTCTTGATTGATTTACGGCGATGCATAATGTTCATCAATTTATTTTCAGGAATCAATGTCTTAGATAAGACACACTCAGAAGTGGTGAAGATTGCGCATTCTGGATCAGAAATACTTGAATTAGAGGTAAGTTTATCTGAAAGTTTTGGTACTGATTGTTGATTTTGTTTGTTTTCTCAACGATGTCCGCTTCTTTGGATTTTATAAAGAAGGGAGCTTTCAAAACTTTTTTTGTTGTTATTTCATTAGGATAAATCGATGGGTAATAAACAATATGATTCGAATCACCTGCCACATTTTCAATAGTTGATTGACCAAATATTGATTGAAACAGATATTTACTTGATTATAAACCACGTTGCTACAAGCTTTGCAGTTACTACCTACTACTATCCGTTAACATCAATCAAATTGAACCAAACCATACCACATCGTAACCCATTTTTGTGTTCTCATTTATTTGCAAATGTAAATTCAGATTTATGCCTACGGTCTTAAATAATAATATTTCATCTTTACTGCCTACTCCAAAGATTTTAGGTTTATGTACGTTATGTATTGCTAAATTTATTACCATTCAATGGTCTTGTAAATTTTTACTATTTGTAATTTGACATCTACTTATAATTAAGCAGGTAATTATATCAAATGCAGGATATTAAAATATTTGTGTATTGATTGAATTAATTCTTGAATTATGGTTTAAAACAACTTAGGTATATTTTATTCAAGACTTATGAAATATGTCAACGTTTGATATTCAAAAATCTACTTCCATAAATCCTTAAATCTACAACTTTTATCTTCAGGTGGCCCGAACCTGCGAGGTGGTAGCCTCATTAGCTCACGAAGGAGGACCAGCTGCGTTGTACTCAGGGTATCTCTGGCGGGCAGCCCCTGTCAGACCTCATCACCCTCCGCGCTGGACTCGACGATGGTTTGTCCTCAAGAGAGACAATTGCCTGTACTATTATAAGACAGATTCTGTAAGTTAAATCTCCGTTTTAATTTTTTATTCATCGATTCGATGTTTTTATACGTGTTGGCATAACCTGTTTTCCAGTAGATGGTTTTACCAAGGTTTATTGTTTTAGGCACCTAGTAATTGGGTTGTGAAGGTCAGATCAGTAGTTGTTCCATATCTAATGCAGGTCTCCATCTGAAGCTAGTTAAACTTGAAGCAAATCTCAACATAGTAAGAAATCGGTTAGGTTGAAGATATTCATCATTAGGTACTTACAATGTTTATTATGTAAAAGAAAGAAGGAAAGAAGAAAGAAGAAAGTACTTCTTCCAAACATACGCAGATTATAGATAACAACCCCATTCATAAAAGCCCCCAATTGTGCTCAGCCTGAACACCCATCAGTAGACTTCCTACACAATTTTTTTATCGAGAAATTTAATATAAATTATCTTGCATAGGTCATACGATTGAATGACCGCTGTGATGTTGTCGGTGTAGTTCAAGTACTTTCTAAATATATCAACGATTGCCCGATAGCTTCGTCTTGCCAATTCAACGTTACTTTATCTCTGTACTATGTAGTAGGTAAATACAAGCTTCATGTTTTTGACGGACTGACTTTGACAATTCAAAAGTACCTGATAATGGTTTATTTGAAATAAATGCTTTGACTATTTGACAAACATTGCAGTTATTCATTTGACTGCTTATATAAACTATTCAGTCTTTAGTGCAAACAAACCTCTTTTCATGACGACCAACTCCTCCAATACAAAGACACCATAAAGGTTTTACCCAGAAAGAGTTGGTAATACCGCCATCTATTGATTCAATCCTGTACTACTTTCTAGAGCATTCATCCTGTGGGAGCACTCATGCTTGTGAACTATCAACTGACCGAAGAAGACTCGGGCAGGCCCCACGGATTTCGGTTACACCGCGGCGGAGGCGTGCGGTTACAATTGGCTGCAGACACTTCTGAGGCAGCCGCTAGATGGCGTGCAGTGCTTGCGCATGCTATTGATGCTAGTAACCAGGTTTGTTACATAATTGTGTTGTTTTATAACATGTGTAATATGTTATGTGAGTTAAGTTTCATAAAGAGTGATAATTCGCGAGATTTTTCCAAATGAATTGGAATGATTCTGTATGATGGTAGTTCTTGGTGGTTCTGCATTCATTTTACAGATGGCGCAGACTAAAATTTTTGAGTTTGGTCCCACACGCGTTATCTTCTGTCAACGAACTTTTGGAACTGTAGAAGTTGGCAATCATATAAGATAAATACTACTTAGCCCTTTCTTGATAAAGTGCCATAAAGTACCGTCATGCTTCCTTAACATCCGACGATTTAGAAAAGGAAGTTGTAATGGAAAGCTCACCATACTTTTCTATGAGTGTACCTATTCGAGTTTGTTGGGTAGGATTTCATTAAACACACATAAAACTTTGACTAGTGCTTTTCGTTGGTACCTTACATAATTGATTTTCAACACGCTCTAAATTTAGTTGAATATCTCGTCAGCAAGGAAAATAATTTTTAATTTCGCAACTGGTCCTATAATTATTTATTTATATTAATTATTGTCGGTGCGTGCTAACACGTTGGTGCAGGTTTGTGAGGTGTACAGCACAGGTAAAAATAACTTTGTTCAGAGCCTACTGCCAAAGCTTTTAAACCAGCGCCCTATGGACCAACTACACGCAGCGGGCCTACAGTGCTCTCAGAGTACAGTACAATAAGGCCTTAAGGGTTCTGGTGCGATTTCCTTGCCTCGGGTATGTTTGCCGATGCGAGGGTGGATGACTTTTACGCTATAATGCGCAAAAAGCTAGCCTTACTGCGAATTGCCGAATTCGAGGGAGTGGCAACGGAATTCTAAGGATGATTGCAGACAGACCAGTATCGGCAGCTGTGAAAAGGCTTATCAGGCTGCATGTTACCTGATTATCTTTAATTTAATAATTTATTTCAATTTTATTTTCAATTATTTATTTGTTTTAAATGTTAATTTAATACCTACATTAATTGAGCTCCTCATCACTAACATAGTTTTAACAAATATGGACATTTCAATAGTCTGAAATAAACAATATTTTTTTTTTGTAATTAGTTTTCTTAGTTCTAGCACATTATGAGAAAGCTCAATTGGGATCTTCTATTTAATTTCCAGCGCGATGGCTGGCTAGAAGTGACGATGAGGAACATGAAGCTTCCACCATCATCGATCCCAAGGCCCGACTGCTTTGGATACCTCATGAAGCTTGGCTCCAAGTGGAAGTCCTGGGCCAAGCGGTACTGCGTGCTCAAAGACGCTTGCCTCTATTTTTACAATGATGGCAACAGCAAAAGTGCTTTTGGTAAGTTTAGTTTGATATTCTATGTTAAAATATTAAAATAAATAGGTATGGACAAGACAGAGTATTGACTTTATTGTTCTATACAACTGAAATGCTCTATTCTCTATCCGTTTAGGTAGTTAACTAAAGGTAAACAATCTTGATGTAACTTTTTACTTAAATTCATATTAAACAAATAAACTACTTTTCAAACTTATGGTTCAATTGATTTAGTATTCGTTACTGTTGTATTTACTTTGGTTTTTACTTGCATTTTATTTTTAAACTGAGTTTTTAAGTAAAAAGTTACATCAAGATTGTTTACCTTTAGTTAACTACCTAAACGGATAGAGTATA